>BPTQ01000005.1:344137597-344166090 GCA_019973895.1 Chrysanthemum seticuspe | reverse complement strand
TGACAATTTTTTGAAACTTGGGGGATTAAAACTGCCAATTATGCAAACTTAATACGTTTTTCACCAGATTTTGATGTTTTTGCATTTAAAACACATAAAACACTTGTTTGTGATATTTTCATCATTTTGAAGCATTTCTGAGTGTTTTCAGATGTTTTTGCAGTCTAGATAATACAAAAATGATGAGTATTTGCACACTCATCAATCCCCCACACTAAAATATTGCTAGTCCCTAGCAATGATTTATGAAAACTTAATGGATTTTATCTTTTTACCAAAAGCCATTACTTCTGGAGTAGCCAATTGTTTTAGTTCAAGTAAGAACCTTGGTACAATGATAACCAAATGATTTTGAGCAAATCATAAGCTTTCAACGGATTTGATTTGTCTTTACCAGAAGTCGTTTGCTCTGGACTAGCCAACTCTTAGATAAATTATTAATATTATCTTTGGTGAGTCGATTACCAATTATGGATTTCCAACTGCCTTTACCACAAGCCATAAACTTGCGGGCTAGCCAACTCTTCAATTTTTAGGATATGGTGAGTTGAGAACCATACAATTTTGGGCAAATTGCAAGCCATAAACGGATTTGAGATATCTTTACCAAGAGCCGTTTGCTCCTGGATTAGCCAATCCTTATGTGGGTTAGACATGGTGGACTGATTACCATTTGTTGTGTTTAGTACATAGTACTTCCACTAAATAAAAAATTTTAAAATTTGGCCATTTTGGGGGAAAAAGGGACTAAAAGGGTACATTTATGATCAAATTCGCCAGAATTTCCCCCCCACACTTAGAAATGAATATTGTCCTCAATATTCAAAGTACCGGCTGTTATGCCGAAACTTAGAACGTAAAAAGATAACATTACTAGCTAAGTGTAGAAACACAACAATTATTCTCTTTTTTAAATATTTACAATTTTCATTCATTTTTTAAGGTCTATATACAACATGTGGGGCATCTCCCCCACACTAAGGTGGTACACACGGGTGAAAACCCATGTTTAACTACTGTTTTTGATTACCGAGTCGCTAGCTTGACTCGACCCCGAATTAATTTGTTCATGGGGAAGTAAGTGGAAGAAACAATCTCCATCGGACTTTCATTCAAGATGTTTGTATAAACATTGAAATACGCGAAATTTCCACACCGATGAGATATACATAGAACCGGCTCACAAATGATAAATGAAAATGCCGGGATAAAAAATAGTGTCTTCATTCCCGAAGGAGAAAAGGGAACGAGAAACCACACCATTTGTGAAAAATGGAATAAAGATGTGCATCACAATGCAATCCCATTCTTCATTAGTGAGGAGCAAATCACCATTTGTTAGATTTTTCAGCTTAGACTTGAAGCTTGTATGGTGATTGGCAACAAAATTTCCGGGAGGGAGAGCTGGAAACGGTTCTTTAATCAACAGATTTTCAAGAAAGAGGATGTCTCCCTCCGAATCAAAGTAAGTATTGTCAATCCCTGTTGGAATTGACTCATCACTAAGAAAAGCATCGATCTCCTTCCAAAAGTTATCATCTTCCTCATCCGGAGTGAGAGAAGGAATGGAAGAGTCGGAAATGGGACAAGAAATGAGTGGATGGTCATTATATAGGAGATTTCCAGTTTCTCCAAGATCAGCTTTGAAATCAAAGAGATCATCATCACTTTCCGATGAAAGTGGAATGAAGTGAGTGAGTTCATCAGTAAACTCCTCAAAAAGAGGATCAACATCACAATGTGAAAGTGATGCCTCAACATTCTCAATGTCTCCATAAGATTTACAATCATCGCTAAAATCGGAGAAAGTCTCAAAATGATCTTTTGAACACTCAAGAGGGTAAGGGATATCACACATATGGTTAATAGTTCCCTGTGACTCTCCCGGGATTGGGACAAGGTCCTCAACACTAGACTTTATCAATTCGTCCGATTCCTTTTCAGGAACAGTGTCAAGATGCTCATCCCCCATGTTCAGAGAGTGAGTGGGAATATCGGGTGTGATAACAACAGACTGAGGGAGTTTAGACGGACTAGCATACATATGTTTAATACTTTCCATTTGTTCTTCTGCTAGTAATTCCATCATAGTCTTTTCTCCCTGATTTTTCATGGAAGGAGTCTCAACTGATGAACTTGATGAACTGTTATAAAATTGTAGGATATCAAGGATATCTTCATCATCATCGTCATCAGGAATGAAACGGAATCGAGAGCTAGATTTGGCCGCTTTTTCTTTTGCAATTGATTCCCTAATAGATTGTTCAAAGGCAATTTGGGAATCTAATTTAGCAGCCCGCTCTTCAGCTAGCAATTCTTCCATGGATTTCTCATGTGAATTTTGAATGATGGGACATTGTGGGAGTGGAGATTTGTCAAAACCGGAAGGTTGACATTGATAATCATCATGAGGACCCTCACAATATACACAAGAAAAACTGGGAACATTATGAAATGCTGTCTTACTCAACTCCTCAGTTCTTTTTACTGACTCCAGAAGCTCTAGATAAGTGTCTTGTTGGGTTTGTTGAAGAGTTTGAGTCATTTGGCACTGTGGAGGTTGGTCGTGATATGGATAGTCATAATTGTTACAAGGAAATGGATTCCCTGTTTGACAATCAGAGCTGAAATGGGGACCTCCACAGTTCTCACAACAGTAAAACTGTTGAGCCTGGATTGGTGAATCATATGGATATTGGTCATAACCAAAGTTCTGAGCATCACCGGAAAACTGTTCATAGACCAACGTATTTCCGGATTGACACTCAAATCCTTGGTGAGGACCTCCACAAAATTCACAGCAGTTTTGTTGATTATATGAAGATAAGTCGGGCTGTGGTGGGTAATTGGAAAAATTTGAGGGGTCGTTAAATGAGTTCGGATTAGGATCATAATCAAATGAATTCCTCGAACCACAAAACAAACAACTCCCGTTCCAAATATCATTACCACACTGTACACACGTACACCAGCGACATGGTGAACCATAAAGAGGCTCACCACAACCGACACAAGGAATAAACGATTCTATTTGAGAGTTATGAGAAGGAATCAGTTCATTCAAAGAATCAACAAAACCAACATGGTGATCTGAATGACTATTAAGACTCGAAGAACATTTTGAAAAATCCGGAGGTGGGACAAGTGGTGTGCTCTGAGAGCTAGCAATTTCCACTACTTCCGTTATGGTCTCCGGTTCTGGTTCTTGAGAAACGTGAAAATTAGGCAAGTCATTCTTACTAGTCACCGGTCTAAATTCTGCATGTTTGCTTTTAACCGTAAATCGAGAAAGTGTAGGATCAATTTTAGACGGCTTAGGAGCAATCGAGGGATTAGATCTTTGGATAACCGTAGGTTGGACGTATTTAGCACCTCCATTATCAGATGGACGTACCTGGTCCTTTGTCACCTCGGTTTCTCGTTCTATTTCCCTACGCAGAATCAATGGATCATCATGAACCACACGAATTCTGGACATTTGTGATAAAATAGGAAGTTTTTCAACTTCGTTCCAAATTTCGTCGTAGTCGAGAGATTCCATGAGAATAGAAGAAGTTTAGAATCAAATGGATAGAGGGTAAAGGGATAAAGAATCAAAAAGGGTAAGAGGGTAAAGATGAATATTTTTGGATTTTTGAAAAACATGCCATAAAAACAAAGAATGAAAATATTTTTGGTGTTGTTAACACTTTAGAAAAAGTGTTAATGAACTTTTTGATTTTTTAAAAACTGTTTACAAAAAGGTGGTATATGTGCAAGAATGGATCTGGAAATGCTTAAAACACGCTTACAGCCTCCCCGGCAGCGGCGCCAAAATTTGATTGGTGCAAAACCGTCAAGTTTAATTACACAAGCTAACCACTTGTGAATGGTCAACCGTAACAAACTTAAAACAGCTCAAACACTAATGCAATTAAGATCAGAGGAATGTAGTGGATTCCTGGGTCGTTAAGTCCCACGGAGGATGATTTGGTGTTTAAACAACTTCAGATGATAGAATGATCACTAAGGATAGTGATCACTAAGGATATTGATGGAAAATTATACCTAAAGAAAAGATCTACAAATTACAGCGACTTAAATGAAAATTAAAAGAAATTAAAAAGTTAAAATATATTAAATAAACGCTATCACTATTTTTAAAGTGATGAACGTTTAAAACCTAAAACGTACGTTTAAATAAAAATTACGTAAACGTACAAAATAAAACGTGAGTTTTAAGAAATAAAATGCCTACAAATATAAAAATGATATTTTTACAATCCTAATAATAAAAGAAAATTATTAGAAAAAGAAAATTATTTTTACAACTATTTATTTATTTATTATTAATTAAAAACTATTTATTAAATATTTAAAATGCAATAAAATACAAGAAAATACAAGATTAACCTAGAAAAATAAAATTATAACTTAGAAAAATCTAAAATATGATAAAACTTATTTTAAAACTGAAAATATAATTTTTAGACTTATTATGTATTTATTATTAATTTAAAACTATTTAAAACTAATTAAAATGCTAAAAAATATTATTTAAACCAAGAAAATTGTGAAAAAAATACTTTTTATGACTTTTATATTTATCTTAATCTATAAAAACTGAAAACATATTTTTTAAAGCTTTTTCTGATTTATTAGTATTAAAAGCTATTTAAAAAGGATTAAAAACTATTTTAAATAAAGAAAAATACTAAACAGTGTAGGAAAAATATGAAAAATTCAGGAAAATGTTAAAATATTATTCTAAGCTTATAAAAAATATAAAAACATATGATTATGTGGAGGAATAATAAGCTGCAATGGATTGGCTTATAAATAAGCAATCCAAAATAAGCTATAAGCTACAAATGACCACCAAATAATCACAGAAGCTAAGTTATGCTATATTAACTAATTACTAACCTATTCCAACTATCCTAAACTTCTGAAAAGCACTTTAAGCCAAAGATTAAGCAAATAAAAAACTAGCTTATTTCAGAAAATGGGACAGAATTGTTGCTGAACTAAGGGTGGGGTCCACACTGATTAAGCTCAAAACTTTGGCTGAAAATGATAGTCAGCTGGGTGGTGAGTGATTTGGAACCAAGAACCACCAGTGGGGTCCACTGGTGTGGCCTGTGGGACCCACCAAAGTGGTGGGGAAGCCCACTGTTGTGGTGCATATCAGCTGCACAGAACATGATTCAGAAATGGGTGCTCAAAAGAAGCTGATTTTTAAGGACTTAATAAGCTGATTGAGTATAAGCTATTATTTTTCTAATTTTCTAGAGCAACTAAAGTTTACTATCTCAAAAGCATTTAAGCTAAATCCTAATATTGAGCTTACACTAAAACTCCTAAGTTTATTCAAAAACGGGTATTTGAGAAATTTGACTTTTTTACAAGAACATGCAGTTTGACTAATATGAATATGTAATTGATCTTATGGACTGAATATGTTATGATAAGCTATACTAAAGTTGATTTAAGCTAGAGGATTAAGTTTTAAGCTAATGTGATGAGATATGCATTCCAAACTCTTAACAGTTAACTAAAATGGTAAGATTTAAACTAATTTTGACTTTTACTCAAGTAAGGACTATGTTTTATGACTTGTCTGAGCTAATATGACTTATTATGACTTAGAACAATAATGAACATCAACTCTACTGGCCTTTAGCAGTTTTAATTCAGCAAATCCAAACACTGATTATTAGGACTGAATTGAAGCTTTTCAAAGTGTTTCAAAGATTAAAACCATACAAATTATAAAAAATCTTATAATATCATTTAATTATACTAATGAAACAGTAAATAACAATAATAATAACATATAACTAAAATTTGACACTTAAGCTATAATAACTGTTTAAAATAAAATTTATAGCAACTACAAATTAAAAGGAATAAGCTAACTGTTTTAATGCTTATTTTTAATTAACTATAACTCACAAACATAAATATACAAAGATTTGAGCTAATGAACAACTTAAATAGTGAAATGCTAAAATGCTTATAAAGAACTCACAAATGTTTTCCAGCCAAAGATTAAGAACCAGTGATTGAAATCACTCCTAATAGCTTTCCATAAAGCCTCTAAACCCAGAATAATCCATATATCACTCTGCTTCAACTTCTGGCATAATCTTTACTGATTTTTTATTTTTAATCTATTTTTTTGGAATTTTTGGGAATTTTTCTTTTTAAACTCTAAACTGAATTTGAAGGTTTCTAATAGCTTATAAGAGCTTTAGATAAAGCTTATATGAGCTTTTGAGTCCACTACAACAACCATTAACAACTTTTGAGATTTGAACTTGAAATTTGAAAATGCACAAACTGAAATAAAACTGAAAACTTGAAATTGCTTATCAAAAAAGATTCACAATACATTAAGTTTGATTAAAACAGTACTTGGAAGATTAAAATTACACTGGAATTTAAAAATTTATTAAAACGACATAAACTAAAACTAAGCTACACTACTTGGTCTTCTCCATTGCACCTTTTTCCTTTTATAATGACTCTTTCAAGTCTTTGCAGCTTTTTGAGACTTTCCCACTTCACTTGAACCCTTGAATCTCTGTAAGTGATCTCAACCATTCAAATCCAAAAAAATGGCGCCAAATCTCTCCACGTGGAATTTAGCAGTTCTGTCACAATTAATGTATCTTGGGAGTGTTAGGAAGTGTAAGGGACAAGTTTTGTGATATTTTGGACCAAGTTGGGTGGTTTTGCTCAATACTGTGGGTACTAGTGGTATTGAGGTGAAAATGGGTGGGAATGGCATTTATTGTGGGGGGCTTAGGCTGACAGAGGTGGTGAAGGAGTGGGTAGAGTAGGTAGTAAAGTAGGGGTGAGCTGGAGAGGGTGAGGTGGTGTTTACAGGTGGAGTGGGAGGTGGAAGAAGAAGAGGAAAACGGGGGAGTACGTATTTTAAAACCGGGTTTTGGGCTTGGGTAGATTGGGCCACAGCTGGGTTGGTTTGGTTTGTGTTTTTGGACTTGGGTTTAATAATAACAAAAGGTCCATTTGGTTTATTTAATAACAAGGACCACTTATGTAACTTTCTGAAAATATAGGGACTGAACCTGTAACATTTATAAAGTTAATACAAGGGCCTATTATGCCAAATATGATAAACCAAGGATCATAGTTGATAATTATTTCATTTTTAAACTTAAAAGGACCTTAATTGTCATTTTTGGATTTTGAGGGACTAAAAGTGTACTTTCCCAAAAGTTTATCATAAGGACCAATTTTGTCAGTTATTAATAGTACAAGGTTTATTTTTGATAAATTTCACTTTTTAAATTAACCAAGGACTATATTTGACATTTTTCAAAGTTGAAGGACTAAAGTTGTCAATTTGTGATTTTTAAACTTGGAAGGGTTTGTTTTGACAACTTTTGAATCCTATGGACCTTAAATGACTTTTTACAAGTTTTTGAATTACCAGGGACTAGATTTGACAATTTTTTGAAACTTGGGGGATTAAAACTGCCAATTATGCAAACTTAATACGTTTTTCACCAGATTTTGATGTTTTTGCATTTAAAACACATAAAACACTTGTTTGTGATATTTTCATCATTTTGAAGCATTTCTGAGTGTTTTCAGATGTTTTTGCAGTCTAGATAATACAAAAATGATGAGTATTTGCACACTCATCATAGGATATTTAATCTACAATATCGTTTGTTTTGTTGATGACAAACCATGTATCTTGTAATACATAACATAAAATGTACAAGTTACTGGTAATTATATTTTGGCTCAACATACTTTCAACACCTCTCTACGTCTCAAGTCCTTGTATGCAACAACACAGGTTCGTACATGTTTGTTATGTTGTGTTATGATCAAACCCCTAATAAACCATTAAACACATCTAGTAAAATAGT
This sequence comes from Chrysanthemum seticuspe, assembly GCA_019973895.1. Classification (NCBI taxonomy): domain Eukaryota; kingdom Viridiplantae; phylum Streptophyta; class Magnoliopsida; order Asterales; family Asteraceae; genus Chrysanthemum; species Chrysanthemum seticuspe. The sequence goes on along the minus strand of BPTQ01000005.1, from coordinate 344,158,204 downwards.
TTACATAAAGTCAAAATCATTTTTATAAACCACTTATAAGTAACACTTGTTACTTAAACATTTATAAATACATAGTTAAGTACAAACTAGATAAATAAATATGTTAGTAAATAGAGTTAGACTATCCATAACCCAAAACCCATAACCCATAACCCATAACCCATGATCCATGCTTATTACATCATGCATGCCATCACAATGGGTAAAAACCATGACCCATGATTCAAAGTACATGACTCATGACCCAAAGTCAATAATCCATGACCCAAGATGTCCATTTCATCATTCATGATATCACATGACCCATAACCCAAGACTCGAAATTTATAACCCAAAACCCGGGTTTGTTACCCAGCTATCGCGGATCCCGCGGATCCCTTTGGGTTAGGCAGTCAAATCCTTTCAAAGGGATCCTTGGGGACAAAAACATTTTTTGTTCTTTTTCCTATAAATACCAACCTTTGCACACCCATTTCCAAACACTTAAACACTCCATTTTCACTAGTTTTTAGCATACATTAGTATCCATTAGATCTACCATTAACATCAATCATTCACATTGTAAAACCCTTGATCATATTACTTCTAACCTTCATTTTTCTGTAAGCGTACTTCCATGATGATCCACCGAAGCAAGTCTTAGAAGACATTCCATTTTCATCCACTACATGTACATATATATAAAGATCTACAAGATTGGTGATCTTATCATCTTCATCCATTTGAAGTCTTCTCATCAATAGAAGTTTATTTAGATTACTCATTTATATCAATTAGACACATTGTCTTGGATCATCATTTGTAAGATCATCTTGTATCATTAGATGGTTTATGTGTTTGTACCGTAAAACACAAGGTTTGTTATGTTAGGCCATAATATATAATGGGTTTGGTTGTACCCGAAGAAGGACTCGGTATTAAGCTTTGTACTGGATAAAGTGTAAGCGACATCAGATTAGTTCTTCCGTTCATGTTAAAAACCCGGTATATAGCTTGTACCGAATAAAGTGTAAGCGACATCAGATTGGTTCTTCTGTTTGTGTTAATTACCCGATATCTAGCTTTGTACTAGATAAAGTGTAAGAAACATTGTGTATGGGTTTCTCCCTGAGAATGGATCTTGTTGATCTAGTGAAGTAACTCTCGAGTTGTGTACTCGAGGAGTGGAGTAGGGCAAAAAAGAACTTCGTGACCGAACCACTATAAATCATCGTGTCGGTTTAGATATCCTTTTTACTTATCACTTTACTTTTATTCTTACTTTATATTGTTTATTATTTTTGTGCTTGATGTTTTTGATTGTGCTGTATACTTGTCTTATTCTATGCTTTCTAAGTATTCATATAGTCATAGCCTGTATTTGACACTTTACATATTACGTCAAGCTTGATCGGTTAATTTGATACAAAAATTTTAAGTTTTAAACAGAAACGTATTCACCCCCTCTACGGTTTCCACAATTGGTATCAAAGCGGGTGTCTCTTATTTTCAAAATAAATGGTTTTTAAAATAGAGTACGGTCCATGTATCAAATTTTCCGTAAAGCCACATAATGTGAAAGTAATTTGTTGATTTTTACTTTGAAGTTTTGTTGTTAGATATCTTGTTATACATGCTTGAATAATGATTAAAATAGGTAATATAAATTCACTAAAAAGTCTACAAAGGTTATACCTTTTGAAAGGGATCCGGCGGATCCATCTGTACAGAGCACATATTTTGGTAAACTTAAAAAAATTCATAACTAATTAACCGTAAGTCCGCAGAAGTCACGCCATCTATCAATTTTAATGGAATTGAGTCTAATTTCATATAAAAATATTTCTAGAAACTGAATCTAAATAAAAATATATCAAAGTACTTGATTTGTAACAAAAAATCTTTTTTGGTAATGTCTTTTGGTCAAATCTATGCTCAAATTGAAAAGGGGTCTTATTAACTTTTGAACATTGATGTATTTCCTTTCCTTGGTCATATTTAAAATATGAAAGAAACTAATCAAGCTTTGTATATCTTATTATATTTAACGGAAAGCGAGTAAAAGTAATTTCATATGCTATGTTATATGATTAGTTGTTTTGTTTTGCATTGCTTATATATCTTGATCATATACTTATTTTGAATTGTATTTATGCAACATAAGTGTATTATGTGTTTATGTGTTAGTTGATTTCTTGATTTCATCTTTTCATGTGTTGTTCTCTTAGACAATAAGAATGTACATCGGATAATAACCCACTGATGACATCAAATAACAACGTATTATTAGCATCATTTATCCTATGTATATTACTCAATTTATACTATTTTATATGAGATTTGGTACTTAATCATTTACGTTTGTAAATATTAGTAATATTGGAGAATTTGGAGAAAGTTATGGAAAAAGACGTTTTTTGGAGCAAAAATGACGATATTGAAGAATGCCTACTGATCAGACACTCAATACGGCGAACCAATGCTAATTAGATACGTCGTATCCATGTACTTAGAACATTTCAACACCTTTCCTGACTTTAATGAATATGGCACATCTGTCTTTAGGAATACTACGTATATGAAACTTGGTCGATTTAAAGAGCAAACTCAAAGATGCTTTAGTATTTTCGCCATAAAATCTTCATCCGGAATCCGTTTTAGTTGATTCAAGCGGCCACGTGAAAAGAAAAAGGAAACCTATCTGTTTCTGAATGATATATAGCATATAGGGTTTGTGGATACACCATATCGGTCGATACTCCGTATCAAAATTCTGGATACGCCATATCGGGTCAGTTTCAAACTTTCTAGTTTTATTGGTATTTTTCAGTTTTTGGTTTGTTTTAGTTTTTTTGGTTTATTTGTTTGATTGTTTGTTTGCAGTGTGTGTTTCTGTATCAGAAAGGTAATGCGGCGTATTCTTGTCTCTGAATAGTGCGTATATGTTTGATTTCAATACGACGTATTCTTATCTGTGAATATGGCGTATTAAGGTTCTGTGGCCAATTTTATTTTTGTGTGATTTTTAGTGTTTAAATATTCTGAAAAATCTGTTGCATGAAGCTAATACGGCGTATCCACTATCTGTTGGATACGACGTATTAACTTGTGTCGTATACGGCGTATCCATCTTTTGTGACCCAAAAATATTTTTCTTCTTTTGTTTTTAGGGTTTAGTTAATTTTTATTATTTTTATTTTGACTACTGTTGTTCTTCTTGGCTGTTTTGTTTTTCAGAGAATCATGGTGATCGAGAAAAATATTGATGAAATGACCATGGAAGAATTAATTCAATATGAATGACATGGAAATTGAGAATGGTCGGGTGTACAATTGGAGATACACAAGATACAATGAGAAAAGTGGTACATTTTATGATACAGATTTTACAGGGTACAAAAAGGAAGAATATTCTGCTATCGCATATAATAGTGCATCAAATTAGGGGGCTAAAAAAATGAGCATGGTGATTACCCAGACCTCGACAACAAGGATTTTAATGAATATCATGGTGGGTATTCTCATTATGATTCACATGGTTACAATAACACATCTCAGTTTTACCAATACTCACCTTACCCACCAACTCCACCACCACAAAAAGAGGTATATGACTTCGAAGAAACCGTTTCAAAATGTATAAATGATGGTGAACTATCAAGACATGATACGGAAGACACAAGTTATCAAGAGGCACTTAAGAAGAGTAATGAAGATTCTATGGATTCGGTAAAACGCATTGAGAAACATTATCGTAATATAAAAAGCATAGTTAGTGTCATACCAAAAGAAAAGAGTGTGGTGGAAAGATGTGATGAGTTTGATGTTATTATATGTGATGATGTACAACCACAATATGATGAGATAAGTAGTTCCGGTGTTAAGCATGATGACAAGGAAACAATGGATAACCTTCTTGTGGATTCTCAGGAAGAAAATAGGAATTTAAATCTCACGGAATCATAAAGGCTAACATTGTGTTAAGCATTAATTTTGGGCATGTATCCGCATCACCCACCCGTACCTTTCCCTAGGTCAGAACCGGTGGTTGAACTATATAAACCCATCCCTTTCCCTAGGCCAACACCGGTGGTTGAACAATATCAATGGAGAAGCTATAGAGAAGATATTACTTGGAAAATATCCACCATCTGTCCCTTTTCCTGGATGATTTAAGGTAAGAGAACTGTACCACCCACCCATCCCTTTCCCTGGACAATTGAAGGGTGGATGGATACACATCCCTTTCCTTGGACGATTGAAAGTGGAAAGAAAAAAGAAACCATACAAGAAAAAATTTAAAAAGATGAAAGCTAAGAATCTACAAGTGAAAGAATCAAAACCACAAGCTCATGTGGAATCTATGACACAAATTGGTAACACCCTTGACTCTCATTTTAGTTTAGTTACTAATGATATTGCTAGTGTTCCTAAACAGGTTGTAGAGCCGAATGATGATGTGGTAGAACTTGTTACCTTACAACCTATCATAGACATCACACCATATGATGACACACATGAAGCACATGTTATCCACCCGATCTTGGTTGAACTTGCAGACGAATTCAGTGAATAGCTATTGGACACTACCATGGTTGAAGAAGATGATAATTTCAATCCTATGAAGGATATAGAGGAACTCGAACAATTACTCATTAAAGACCCTTTATCATCTTTTATGGAAGTTAAAGGACGCCTTACTACCAACGAAACAAACGAACAAGAAAGGACATTCACTCATCCTCAACATACTACACTCTCACATGGAATGTTCAAGACATCCAATTCATCAACCAAATTTGAAAGGTAATGAGTGGAGATCACTACCCAATAAGGTATCATTTTTACTTATCTTTTCTTCCTACTATAGCAAATATACACTATTATAGTGTTTATTGCTATTATCACCCGTACTTGATTCCAAGTGGGGGGGGGGGGGGGACGTACACCTTATTACACAGTAAATAAAGGTGGAGTCAGGTTCGTGACTCGAACAAAAACAAGCGCTTTGTGGGAGGCAACCCATGCTTGTCTTTTATTTTATTTTTAGTTTATTTTTATTTTTCGTATATATGTCAGTTGATCAATATGGCGTATTCGCTATTAGTGGATACGGCGTATTAACCATGACGTGCAGTTTAGTATTTCCGTCAGGCAGTTGTATGGCGTATCCAATATTCCATGGATACGGTGTATCAACACTCTGACCTGTAATTTTTCATATATTTATTTTCTAACCAATGATTAATTAGATGTTCTCGAGTTTCTTTTTTCATGGTCTCCTTGGTTTAAAAATGCGCGCATCATTGTGCAAATTGCATGTATCATTGCATTGCATTTGAAATTTCGCATTATGGTGCCTAATGCAAGGCCATCCCAAAATGCATTCGCATTAGACCGCAATTTACCTCATTTGGGTAATGCTAGCAACAATTGCAATTGTCGCAATCTAGAATTTAGGTCATTTTTGTCAAACATTAACCATATAAAAGAGATCCAATATTTAAATGTGATTTTAAAGATAGAACATGTTAAAAGACATACAACACAAACAAAAATATAGTACCTTGCATTTTGCTAAGTGTTTTACGTCAAGCTTTGCTTTCGACTTATTTATTTTACAAACGAATTATTGGCCTAATTTCAATATGTTGGTAACTTATGTCATATGTATACTTGGTACTTGGTAGACTATATAATGTATAAATAATTATTGTACTTTTTTAATACTAAACGTAATGCGTTCAAATTGCGCTCGCATTTGCATCACGCATCACACAATGGATTTTGGGACCTTTAGCATATCGGATCGCAAAAACGCATTTTTAAACCAAGGTGGTCTCTATATTTTGATAGGTCTGGACAATTGATGGTGTTGACAACTTCCACATTTGATGTGCTTGCATTCTAATCTTGGAGGATCATACAAAGCAAATCTCAAGGGAGTTCTTGTTCTAATTCTTTATATTTCCTGTATTTAATTTTAAATTTACACAACGAGGACGTTGTATATCTTAAGTGGGTGGATGAAGAATTAAAACACTATTTGTCCTTAATCTTTTCAAAAATATGCCTAATATCCTTAATATATGCTCAAATTTATTTTTTTTAGCATATTTTTGTGAAATCAAAAGTTGCATAACTCGCACACATAACCTTTATTTCCATATTGTGAGAATTAAGCCTATTCCGTTTTCACTATTTTACCCAAATTTCAAAAAAATATGAGTGTACCGGTTACTTGTAGTTAACTTTAGAACTTGGCTTGGTATACTATTCGAGACCACCATAATGAGTATTATTGATATAATTGGAGTGATTTGTCTAACTAGGTAAATTTATTGGATTACACCTAAATGGCCTACATGTTGTGTGAATTTAACTAACTACACTGGTTAGTTAACCCTCGTATAAACCCATTTGTTACTCTCATTTTTAGAGTAAGATACCCCTAGAAAAATCCTCAGAGCCATTCATTTTGTTTCTTACACCAATATTAAAATTTTTCCTTACACCCTTACACCTTAGCATACCCTATATATTCAAGTTTGTGGTTAGTTTTTTTTGTTGGTAAAAGTGTGTATTCCACGCGTTTCCTGTGTTCGTGTGCGTAATTATTATCTTTTGTTAGGCCGGGAATTGCACAATGCAATGGGAAGTGAAAGTAAATATTGTATTTTTATTTTTCGTATGTTTACTACTTTCACTATTATTTTTATATCTGAAGTTTGATAAGTATGGAAACATTATCCAGATTAATTTTTATGGTGAAGTGATGAAATTTTACACCATTAGTTATGTTTATGTTTAAAAAAATCAAAAAAAAAGAAAAAGGAAAAAAAGTAGAGAGAGAAAGTAAGGATATGAGATAATCGGTTTGTCTAAACTTAACCGATCATATATTTTATGAGCTAATCGATTGTTCGTTGATGCGTGTTATAAACCAACGATGTAAAGTTATATATAAGTGGTAGATTTCACAACTATTTGTTGTACTATATTTATGGATTGCAAGGGAGTTGGCCATTATGGGAATGCCAACTAAGGGTTGTTTTGAGATGATGATTAAGACATCATTGAGTCTAATTTGTGTCTATCGATAAAGCATGAATTTCCATGTTAAAGAGTAAGTTAGTATATAATTTGTATCTTTTTTAAGGGAAGGTCGGGAAGTAATTAACCACACTTGTTTGAACTTATTCTATTTCTTTGTTTATTTTATCTTTACACCCATTTTATGTAATTCCCAAATGTTATCCTTACCTTTACCAAGTTACTTTATTCGTTATTAGCTTTCGAGCATCTGGATATTGTAATGGCTTTACAAGAATGTCAAGTGCATGAATAATGTAGTAACCATCCGAGTCTTTGACGAATCGATATGACGCACCAGCAATCTGGTGTGTATTTTGGTAACCATCTGTTACGCAACTAACGAGCCAATGATCCAGGATGCACCCTAGTGACCATCCGTTGTTTGAGGAAATCAATGATTCACGCTAAAGATCTATTATATTTTGTATGAGATGTTTGAACATAAGTTTTGGGATTTATTGAGTTGATAAGACAAAACATGAAAGAATGAAACAAGAAGGAAACAAAAGGATCAAACTTGTCATTATGGAATTCTACAAGCCGTAGGAGAACATGAAGACTTGAAGATAAAGAAAGAGATAGAGATTAGGAAAAGATTTAGTTTCCTAATAGATTTATAATTCTTTTGTAAAACCCTAATCCTCTATTATATAAAGAGGATAGGGTCATAGAGATTGTATGTGCACATATACGTAGTCAACTAGGTGAGTTGGTTAGCCCTAAGGTCAAAGGTTTCTTTGATCCTTGTTACAAGGTGTGTAATGTGTTCTATCGTTGATCAAGATAGAATTAGGGCTTGTAAGGTGAATGATAATGTTGAAAACCTTGTTACAATAACAATTGATGTTTGTGTAATCCGTTGCGTATTGTTTTTGTTATTGTTAATCCTAGATGAGACTAGATCGGTTTCCACAATAAGATAGGTACAACCCTTAAGCCTTATCATATTTAACCCAGTTTACCGCTTTAGATTTGTTGGTCCTTAGCTTTAGTGGTCGAGATGTGTATCCTTGCCAAGCTTATGATAGAATACTCGTCACGACCGAGAAATTGAGCGAATTACTTAAATGTTACCACATAGATTAGTTGAGTGATTCGAGTGATTTTATTTTCCTATTTCGTGAGGTGTTTAGTTGTGCAATTGAGATTAAATGAATAAGTGATTAACTAGAAAAATCCTAGACAATTGTTTAGGATAAAATTTCATGAGTTTAATCTAATGTTTACTTGAGGACAAGTAAAGTTCAAGTGGGGGGATATTTGATGACATCAAATAACAACATATTATTAGCATTATTTATCCTGTGTATATTACTCAATTTGTACTATTTTATATGAGATTTCATACTTAATCATTTACTTTTGTAAATCTCAGTAATATTGCAGCATTTGGAGAAAGTTATGGAAAAAAACATGTTTTGGAGCAAAAATGATGATATTGAAGAATGCCTACTGATCAGACACTCAATACGGTGTATCAATGCTAATTAGATACACCGTATCCATATACTTAGAAGATTTCAAGACCCTGCCTGACTTTGATGAATACGACGCATCCATCTTTGGGAATACACTGTATATGAAACTTGGTCGATCTAAAGAGCATACTCGAAGATACTTTAGTATTTTGGCCATAAAATCTTCATCCGGACTTCGTTTTAGTTGATTCAAGAGGCCACACGAAGAGAAAAAGGAAACCTATATGTTCCTGAAGGAGATATGGTGTATAGGGTTTGTAGATATGCCGTATCGATCGATACTCCATATCAGAATTATCGATACGCCATATCAGGTCAGTTTCAGACTTTGAGGCTACGTTTACTTATAGATATGGCATATTGGACTCTCTCAATACGGCATATCGACTCTGATTTCAGAAACAATAAATAGAAGACTCATTAACGAATTAGGGTATTAATGGGGACCCTAAGGGTCATTCCCAAACAATCAAAACCCTCTCCAAACAGTAGAATATCCATTTTGAAGACCCAAGCAACCTTGAAGAGCATCTCTAATCATTGTTATATTACTTAATCATTTGGGTATCTTATTGTATTCATTATGTTTCATACTTTATACGTTATGATTATGTTTATGTACCTTGTTATAGAGATTTTGGGCTACACCCTTATGTGTTAGCCAAGTTTATTCTTATTTGATGTTTTGATTTGTTACTATTTCGATAGGCAGCTCAGTCTTCGTTTTGATTATATTCATTACTTCGTTGATATTGTTAACATGTTAATGTAAGCCCTAAAAGGGATAAATAATAGAATTGATAATCATTAAGCAGCTTTATGCGTGTTCTGATTAATTGTGACAGGATTAGTCAGTCAAGAAGGCTTAAAACAAAAATCTAGACTCTAGGAGAATTAAAGGTAGGACATACCGCACCTAGTCGTGAGCACCATCACTACAGGACTTAGACTAATCAAAACTTAATATGCAAATCTTATATAACTAAACTTGGTTAATACGTTCTTTTTATCTTTGGTGTCTTCTTACTTTTATTGTTTATTTTACTTTATTAGTTTATTAAAAAACCAAACTCGTGCTAGTCTCTCAGGATGAAACCCCTTTACATTAAGTAAAATACCTTTAGAATTAGTATATTAGAAATCCACTCTTAGTGATCGAAACCCTACTTACCAACTAACCTACCATCGATTGGGTAACTGCCCGTTAGTGTTTGTTATAGGTAAAGTCGGCATAAATATAAATTTAAAATTTTATAACAATAATTACCTATACTAAACGACACATCACCCACACTCGTGTTGATGATGTACTATCCCATCTTCTTCTCCATGATTACATTTCAAGATTTATAGTAGGATTAACAACTTGATTGTTTCATCTGTAATACTCAACTAAGTTATTTTGCAACGCAAATATAATTGGTCATATCCAAAAATCCAAACTCGAGCTTTCCAACAACATAATTTGAACCCCCACATCCCGCACTCTATATTGAAACATGTCATTTTCTTCTGCCTTTAACTCTAAAAATTGTCACACCAATTTATAAATTTTTTAACATGCATCTTCGTCACCTTAGTTGTTATGCACTTGCATTAGGCATAATATTAATAAAACGAAGAAAAGTATCATCATTGCCACTCTTCGATAGACTATTGTAGGAATACAAATTTTCCTAACTTGAGAATGAATATTGGAGAACTTATTGCACTAGAAACTCAATTTGACTTAATTTGAATTGCTTCCCAGAGAGAAGTTGGGTATGTGGAATCACCCGTAAAAATGGTTGTGTTTAGCCTTAATTGAGCACCGCTAATAATAGTCTCATATTCATTCTCTCACTTGAAAATTTTCTATTCCTATGATTTCCTAAAGTAAGTATATAATGGAAATATTTTGCGTCGCCTTATAATTACTTATCAATTAAGTAAAATATGTTTTGCTTTTGTTAATCAATCAAAATCACTTGCCTCGTCAAGCGATTATCTTTTGTTGATCGAGAAGATGTACATGACTTCAAGGATGAAGTTCATTGTATGATAATCACCATCCGTAATGACTATACTTAGCTCATTGCTTTCATTAAACTGAAACAACCTTATAAACAATTTACTTTCTTATCTTCTTTATTTTTTATTTAATTTTAAACTCATTATGTTGGATGTCCATCAATTATGGGGGATGGAAATTCATTCACATAATTATCTTTTAAGAACGCATATACATGTGTTTCTTACTCTTCAAATACCAACACATAGGTATACATCTCTTAGCTAAAACCAACTCATAAAACCGCACTTGATTCAATCATGTCTAATCCAACACTTATTTTTTATTACTTCATCAAAAGAAGAACACATCATGTGTTTGACAACTCCTTCATCTTCAAAACCAACAACTCCACCTTTTGGATCTTAATTTAAATAAAGCCTAGGATTGTCCTAAACTAGTACGTCGCAACTCTATTTTCTAGAACACCATCACATATCCTCTTCTCTCTTGACACATACCTTTCACTCCATTGTTAGTGCAAATGATGTACTAATCTAGACCGTATCTTTCAACACTTACTATTATGTAAACTTGTTTTGAGTTTTGATAGGTGTGAGTTATTTTTATGAACCCTTTGTGTAAATTTAGCTCTCAAAAGCTGGATTCTGTTATTATAACTAGTCCGATCCCTTTTGTAAGGGATCCGGAGGAACCGGCTATACAGACCTGCATTTTAAACCTTTCTACATCTCTCTCACCTTCTAGACCCTATTAGATTAGTGGTTTAAGCTCTTTTAGGCATAATTAAGCTATCCTTAACCTCATTAGACTTTGTACTATATTATGCAAGACTTAGGATCATTATGAGATGTTTTTTATTTATGATTTCTCACATAATAATTATTCTTCCACTCTGGTACTTACACCTTCTTTAATTCACCTCACTTGACTTGTTCTCGTTTTATTTATATTTATTTTAAATTTTCTTTTCCCAATTCTTCCTCAATATGCTCCAAAATCAATTTTTTAATTTTTATAATTTTTGAGAAATTCTCTATTTATTTTCTCTCATTACCTACTGATCCTTATATCTAAAGATAACTTCTTTAGTCATCTAAACTATTACTTGATCATTAATTAGTTTTCCTTAGCTCTTATTTCTCTATAAAACTCATCATTAGTCAGTTCTCATCAGTGGTTTAAGTTCTCATGACCTCTACTATTTAAGCCACCTTCTTTTAATCATAATACCAACCTATATAATCTAGAGCTCTTAAATGCTTAACCATCTCTCTGATTCTCTCTCTTAGTAAACTGAATCCCTTGGCTAGAGCTAGCCGGATCCTTTTGGAAAAGGATCTAGTGGATTCGGGCAAACAGAGCAGTTAAAAATACATCATTTAATTTATAACTTCATTTTATCCATTCAAACACTCAATATTGTCTTTAATAACTCTCTTAGAAGATGGTATCTCAGTAGTTGACTCTTAGGCATGCAAATGATTGCAACTTGAAGGATTTTAGTAGTTTAGGCTTTAATTTCCTTTTTATGATCCTTTACTATATAAATCACTAGTGTTTGTGCTTCAATCCCACACCTCAACATCACCTTCTCAGTTGTAAATTCACATTCTAATTAAACACCTCTTACAATGACTAAGGTACCAAATGCTCACTCCTCGACTAGAATCCCTCCAAGAAAAATTGCCCGCATTGTCCATGAAATATCACTGAATCATCACCTATCAAGAAACCCTCACCTAACTACATCCAAAATCCATAACTTTCGTTGAACCAACACAACCATAACTTTCTCTTATCAAACCATCACCATCACTTGCTTTCATTAAGACAACACCTCTTAAACCAACCTCTCAACTATTTGGTAAACAAACACCTCAAATCACTCCCATTTCTACCAAACCAACAAGAGCTTCTCCTCTTGAACCAAGACAACTCTCATTTACTACACCTCATTCTTCACCATATCTATACAGTAACTCTTTGGAGACTTGCGTCCTAAACCTACCAATCCTCCACAATCACCTACATTCTCTTCCATTGAAAGAATGAACACAAAACAACCACCTCTACCCGACAACGTAGGTGTTGACATCAATGTACCACCACCAATAACATACGTGTCTTCTCCACCTTCTTTTGGCCCATTTTGGGTAATAACTAGATATCAACCACCACAACCGGACAATATGGATGTTGACACATTTCTACCTCCTCCACCTACACACACATCTCCACCAACATACGGTGTGTACCCACAACCTTCTCTCTTAGGTCCATATACCTCAAACATACTCCCTTCACCACAACATCAAAGTCATGAAAAAACTTGCTACCATTGCCAACAAACTCAAACCTTAGTTAATTAACTTCGTGATGAAGTGCGTTTCATGTTCTATCACCTCCTTGAATGCTTAGATAGTATCAATAAACCAAATCACCCTTAGGATAATTTTTTAAAAAATGCAAGCACAAGTGGTCACCTTCATCTTTTTTATGACATGTACGAGCTAAACTTTAGTCTTAATAAAGCGTCTCATGGATAGGAGTTATATGACTAGCACAAAAACCGTTTACCACTCAAATTCCACCTAAAAAATGTGAGGTTCGCCCCTAGATCTTTAGGAATAAAAACATTCACCTTTAATGCTTAGAGAGTGTACCGGTAGTGTAATAGATTCTAGAACTTGTTTTGTGATGCATTCCGAGATCGCTAGTGAGACTACACTTGTGTAGTTAGGAATAACTAAGTGATAAGAGGCATTAGGATAACCCTTGTTTGAAACCTGTATTATAATTACTTCTTCCACATCGGTTGAGTAATTACCCAACACCCTTGCGATGTACTCATCTTTAGTACACGATACCCCTAGTTAACCCCTCAGAGCCTATCCTTTTCGCGGTTCACGTGTTGTTTCGGTTTTCTGGAATATCAATGAAGAGCATTGTTTACAATTGATGAGTTTCCAAATACTCATCATTTTTACATAATCTAAACTGCAAAATCATCTGAAAACACTCAAAAACACATCAAAATGATCAAAATATCACAAATCAGTGTTTTATGTGTTTTAAATTCAAAAATATCAAAATCAGATGAAAAATGTATCAAGTTTGCAAAATTGGCAGTTTTAGTCCCCCGAGTTTTAAAAGTTGTCAAATCTAGTCCCTGGAAATTCAAAAATGTGGAAATTTATCATTCAAGGTCCCTGAAGTATTCTAAGTTGTTTAAAATGATCCTTGAATGATTCTTTGGTCAATTGACAAGAAAGGTCCCTTAACTTTGGAAAATTACAAAAATAGTCCTTGGACCTTTGAAAATGGATTTTATGCAAAAAGGGCCCTTGTTTTATCAATGTTTGTCAAAATTGGTCCTTGTGAGAAGTTTGGAAATGTTCATTTTCAGTCCCTCATGTTTGGTCAATTTACACTTTTGGTCCTTGTTTAACACTTAAACTAAACGGACACTTATACTATCTAAGGCCCAAATACTATCCAAGCCCAATTGCTAGCCCTTAATCCAACTGCCTTGACCCCTTGACCCCCAGGTCACAATTGTTTTTGACCCCATCCACAACCTTGGACCCCCTTTGTTATTAACTTCAGTCAACCAAGTCAAATGAAGAAGAAAACGCGCTCAAAAACCACTCACACTGTAGCACTCTCTCCTCAACACAGAAACCTCAAAACCAGAGTGGTTTTCTACCCATTTTCAACCCCCCTCCATACCATGTTCCCTCCACCTTCTCTACATTCCAAAATTCTTTAATTATCTTCAACCAAACTCATTAAAGCTCAAAACCTGCTCATTGAATTTTTTGGCGCCAAAATACATGTGGACGGTTCTGATTAGTCTCAAGCATCCAATGGCTAAAACTTGGTGGGATTCAATCAGAAGCACGTGGGAAGGATGAAAAGTCATTATAAAGAGAGGGAAATGCAATGTATCAAAGTTATCTAGTGTAATTTTTTATTTTTTAATGTCGAATTAGTGTAATTTCCATTTTCAGTTTATGTTTTAAGTTTAAAACTTTGTATTTCAAGTGTTTATGTTATTATAAAGCTTTTGTGAACCTTTAATTCAAGAATTAAGTCAAATTTCAGTTTATGCAAAATCTCTTATTTAAGCAAAATCTCAAATGTTTCAAATGATGTTCTTTGTTGTTTGTATGGATTAGAATAGGCCACATAAGCTCCCAAATAGCTTATAAAAGCTATTAGAAACAATAAAAATTAGTTTAGACTAAAAAATCAAAAATTACCAAAAATCCAAGTTAAATACCTCAAAAATCAAAAATCACTTGAAATTGGTGATCACAGCTGGAGCAAGGTATATCCTGGATGGCCTTGGTTTAGAGCTCTGTGGAGAGCATTTAGGATTGGTTTTCAGTTCATGGTTCTCATTTTATGCCTCAAAGTCATTTGTAAGCAATTTTGTCCAATTTGGCATTTCTTTGTTCTAGGTGTTATCTAGCTTCAATTTCTGTTACTTTGTGATAAATAGCTATAGTATAGTGTGTTTAAGTCATTAAATCAGTAGTTTGTTTGTTTCAATTTGTAGTTTTCAAAAACTTGGTTTTAACAGTCAAGATGACATTTTGATCAATTCTTAGTTTAGTGTTGTAATGATAGTTGTTTAAGGGTTCATTAGTACTAATATTTGATAATACAAGGTTTGAAATCAAGTTGATGGTTTGAAATTGTGATTTGGTTTGAAAACAGTCACAACAGCTAGCCTAAAGGTGTGTTTGGTTTATTGTGTTAAAAGGTTGTCTAGTCTTTAGCTTTGTTGGAAACTTGCATAACTTGGTTTAAATCACTCATACAAGTCATTAAAACAAGTTCTTACAAGCAAGAAAGTCAAAATTCCTTTGGATCTTAATTGTGCAGCCCACTGTTGGGATTTCAGAATATCAAACCTTGATTTTGTGTTCAAAAGTTAATAATCTTGTTATAATCAGTCTTAGTTCAACTTAAAACAACATATTAAGTGCTCTAGATCAAATCAAAATCCATTTTGGTCAACCTTTTGGTTTTTCTCAAAAAGTCAAAATCTCAATGGGTCATTTTTGAATAAACTTGGGAATTTCATTGTGGGTTCATTAGTAGGTTTCATTTTATAATCTCTTGGGGAATTGTAGATTGGTTGCTAAAGAAAAATACAAAAATAATAGTTCTCTGTTTTTCAGCTGTTTGAGTGCTTTTTCAACTGCTTTTGTGGGGTACCTGGTCTGCATAAGTGCCCTGTGCACAGAAATTGTGCCCATCTTCACAAGCTTGCACTGAGCTTATTACTTGTCCAATTCTTGAGTTCTCTGATTCTTTGGAAAGCCAACATGATCTTCTTGAAGTATCAAGTCTTGTTTTGTACTTTTGAGCTTGTTAGCTAGGGCTGCTACGAGCTTGAAGTGTGTCCCATTTTCTGTTTTTCCACTCAAAAAGCCAAAGTGCTTATTGCTATTTCTGAGCTTATCAGTGTGTTTTCTTGCATGTTCTAGCTTCAGATCTGTTCATTAAGCTTGTTTGAATCCACTTTAAGCTTTTGTTTCATCTTTCAAGCTTATTTGAGCTTATTTCCACCTAATAAGCCATTTTGTCCACTGTTTGAACAATAAGCATTCAAAACTGCTTATTTGGGTTTTGTAAAATTTTTGTCTTTATTAAAGTTTCTTATTATTAGTATTTAAGTAGTTTTCAAAAAGAAAAATCACAAAAACATCAATATAAAAATAGTGATAGCGTTTATTTAAGATTTTTTAGCTTTTTGATTTTTCTTTTCAGCTTATTAATAAGCAAATCTTGTTTTTATAGTTTTCTTAGGTTTCTGTCATCATATAGGATTTTTAGAAAAAGTTTCAGATTTTTCTTTATCTTTTTAGTATTTATTATAATTATAAATAGTTAATAAATAATAAATAATTAGTAATAAATAATTAAAAAGTCTAAAAAATATCTTTTCTGTTTTAAAATTAGTTTTATCATATTTTAGATTTTTCAAAGTTAAAATTTTATTTTTCCAAGTTTATTTTTTATTTTCTAGTATTTAAGTGTATTTTAAATAATAATTAATTAATAATAATTAGATAAAAAGTGTGAAAAATATATTTTTAATTTTAAAATTAGTTTTATAGTATTTTAGATTTTTCAGAATCATAAGTTTATTTTTCTAGCCTTATTTTGTATTTTCTTTCATTTTAGAATATTTATTAAGTAGTTAAAATAGTTTTTAATTAATAGTAATTAATTAAATAGTGTTAAAAATTATTTTCTTTTTCTAATAATTTTCTTTTATTTTTAGGATTCCAAAAATGTCATTTTTATATTTTTAGGCCTTTTATTTCTCAGTGTTCACTTTTTATTTTGTGCGTCTGCGTAGTTTTTAAAACTCACGTTTGCGTTTCTTTGATCTGGTTGTTGTGCTTTCCAATTCTGTGCTCAATTCCTTTCCAAATCAATCAGTAGTGTAATTTCTAATCATAACCTTTACAGATCATTATCCTTAGTGATCATTCTATTCTCTGAATCAGTGTTGTACACACCATTGAGTCTCCTTGGGACTTAACGACCCGGGAATTCAATCTATTCTCCAGGACTTAATTGTATTTGTGTCTGAGCTGTTTCAAGTCTGTTTTGACTTGACGGTTCGGACTCAATCAAATTTTGGCGCCTCTGCCGGGGAGGCTTTAGCGTGTGTCTAGCTATTTTCAGATCCATTGTTGCACATACCCACCATTTGTAAAAAGTTTTTTTTGTAAAGTTATAAGAAAATCAAAAAAAAATCATTAGCACTTTTCCTAAAGTGTTAAAACTCCAAAAAAAAAATATAAAACAATAAAACAATCGGAACGTTTTCTATTTTGTATTCTCTTTTAAGGTGATTCTTGAAGAGGTACGATTTGGTTAAATGGGACGATAACAAAAATTTCCAAAAGTTTTTGAACCCATCAGCACAGATCTAACCTACGTCTTTTCAGTGGTACTTAATTGAATACATAAAAATCAACCGCCGCAAATCAAGGCAGTGCACTACCTAACTGGGGGTGCGACCATTAATAAGTTCCCGAACATCAGATTTAAAACTTGCCTTTGTGTCACTTGTGATTTGGTGTACCTTTTTCAAAGAAGCCATTTCATTTGTGATTATTGGTTAAGTTCACTTGTGTTTTGCCTCATTTGTTTTGAAAATTGGTTTTTATACATAGTGCATGCGCACTCGTTCTTCCAGTTCTACAAGTCCACTTTTAGAACTTGGCAAGATTCCTCGTAGACGTAGAGGACGTTCAGCTCCTTCAGCCGTGACTGAGGAACGTCTACCACCACCACCTCCTGTCGAAATGGCAGACGAACGTACTATGGCGGAAATGCTCCAAGCACCCACCGAGGGTTATGGAGATGCCATCGTTTTACCCGTAATCAATTCTGATCACTTCGAATTGAAGACACATTTGATCCAACTTGTGTCTACAAATCAATTCCACGGGTTTGATCGTGAAGACCCGTATGCACACATCCGTTGGTTTAACAAATTGACTTCAACTATCAATTATAAGGATGTTCCACAAAAAGTCATCAAGTTGATGCTTTTTCCATTCTCTCTTGAGGGGACAGCCCGGATTTGGCTGGAAAAGGAACCCCCTCGATCTATCGAAACTTGGGAGGATCTTGTTCAAAAGTTTGTGAACTACTTCTTTCCTCCATCAAAGACGACTAATCTCAAAAATGAAATTTCTGGATTTCGTCAAAATTTCGATGAAAACTTTGGAGAGGCATGGGAGAGATTCAAAGATCTCCTCAGGAAATGCCCCCATCATGAATTCACAGAGCTTCAACAAGTCAATATCTTTTACAATGGGTTGAACGGTAATGATCAAGATTCCTTGAATGCAGCCGCAGGCGGCAATATCTTGAACCGTAGACCTAAAGATGTGATTGAGATTTGCGAGCAAAAATCAAAAGTTCCTATTTCTCGCAACAAAGTCAATACTCCTAACACTCCTGCTCCTTCATCCAGTAACTCTTCTGAATTAGCAGCTCCAATAGCTGCTCTAACGGATGCCATCCGTTGTATGCTTAAGGATGTTAAGGAAATCAAAAGCGAAATTCATAAGCCTGAGCCAGTCAAAGCCGTAAACAAGGTGTGTGAAACTTGTAGTGGTCCACACGCGTACTATGATTGTCAAGCAACTGATGCTTCCTTTTACCAAGCCCCCGTAGCTTCGGTAAACCACAATCAATACCGACCACATGCTGAACCACACTACCGTGCTAACACTAATCAGGCACCACCCGGTTTCAACCAGAATCATAACATGAACAACCGGAATCAAAACCAGCCAAGAATGAACCAAGGTTATCAAAACCAAGGTAATTTCTATCCTGCACCCACTCAAGGTTTCCAACATCAAGGGAACCTTCATCAAAATAATTTCAATCGAGGGAATCAATTTCATGGGAATATGAATCCTAATCAAGGGAATTTTGGTCATAATCAAAACATACGGCCTCAAATTGTCCCTCCAGCTCCTCCCGTCATTACTCCTCCAGGACCATCATCTGATGAGTTACTGAAGCAGTTTATGAAATCCCAAGATGAAATGAACCGGTTGTTGGTCAGTCAGATTGCTGATCTGAAAAAGTCTTTAAATGATCGACCCTCTGGCTCAGGTACTTTACCGAGCAACACGATCGCTAACCCGAGGGGCGATGCCAAGGCGATCACAACCCGAAGTGGTGTTTCATACCCTGGACCGGCTGTTCCTACTACCTCTTCTTCTTCTCTTCCAAAGGTAGTGAACAGTGAACCTCCAAAACACAATGGACCTACGACTCCAATGCCACCTCCACCAGTGCCAATGAGTCAAGTTACCAAGGATACAACGGACAAAGTGCATAATTCAAGCCCACGAAGTACAGCACACGTCCTACCTTCGGTAGTCCATCCTCAAGTGGTCCAGAAACCCAAGTCTAATCAAGGAGTTGTTTTTGAACCTCCTATAGCTCCTGTTGAGAATCAGAAATCCAAATCTTCTATTCCTTACCCATCACGCTTGAATGAGCAAAAGCTCCGTGAAAAAGCCAGTCATCAAATGGATAAATTTTTCCAAATTTTCCAAGAGTTACATTTTGACATAAGCTTTGCGGATGCTATCATGCTGATGCCCAAGTTCGCATCGACTCTCAAGCACATGTTAAGCAATAAGGAAAAGCTGTTTGAAATGGCTAAGACTCCTCTTAACGAGAACTGCTCAGCAGTTATTCTGAAGAAGCTTCCTGAAAAGCTTGGAGATCCGGGGAAATTTCTTTTACCTTGTGTATTCCCAGGGATGGTTGAATGCTTTGCCCTAGCAGATCTTGGTGCAAGCATAAACCTTATGCCATATTCAGTGTGGAAGAAGCTCTCTCTTCTGGTACTCACTCCTACATGCATGACTCTCGAGCTTGCTGATCGTTCCATATCCCGTCCTCTTGGCATTGCTGAGGACGTATTTGTGAAAGTAGGAAAGTTCCATTTCCCAGCTGACTTCGTGGTTGTTGATTTTGATGCCGATCATCGGGTTCCTCTCATTGTTGGTCGAGGATTCCTGAGAACGGGCCGTGCTCTCATAGATGTATTTTAAAGGGTTCCATGTCTTAGTGATCGGTTTATACGAAGTTAGAGTAGATTCTACTTCAGCGAAGGGAGTTTGCCTCACTACCTTCCCCATCTTAACCGATACTATCCGACTCTTCTACACCACCTTAGGGGTGAGTGTCTTAATACTCTTATTGGTTCTTGAAGAACTCTCATGAGCAGTCTTCGTTGTAGCTACTATAGATAAGCCAATTGGCTAAGTCTTAGTATCAAACGCCTCATGGAGCTTCAAACCAGTTCTAACTTCCACTGTCGAAGTAATGGTTGTGCGTTACACTAAAGAACGAGTTTATGTAGATACTCTCGTGCCGGGCAAGAGTCCTTAGGAGCTGGTTGTTACTCTCCTTGGGCTACTAGCCGTAGTTTTAGTTGTTGGTGCTTCAGTCGACCCTTTACCTTGAAAGGATGAA
>BPTQ01000005.1:343853419-344129005 GCA_019973895.1 Chrysanthemum seticuspe | reverse complement strand
GATTCCTATTACTAGACATTTCCAATACTAATCTTTAATGTGATGACTAACTAAACCTTTCCTTAACTCGTGTCTTAACCTTTCGTGTTGTTGGTCTAGTTTCTTTGCGTTTGCACTCAAAATTTTTGATGCGTCTGCGTGTTTTATTTTTCACTTGTGACTCTTTATTTTCCGGATTTTTATATTTTTACTGTAAAAACCTTAGGATTTTTATTTTCTTTTAATAATCTTTTTCTTTTATTAAAAATTGTGATAAATTAATTAATGATAATTAATTTTTGATAAAATTGATGAATTATTTATAAGATTTTACTTTCTTTTATGTTTTATTTTAGATTTTTCAAAGTTAAAATTTTATTTTTCCAAGTTTATTTTTTATTTTCTAGTATTTAAGTGTATTTTAAATAATAATTAATTAATAATAATTAGATAAAAAGTGTGAAAAATATATTTTTAATTTTAAAATTAGTTTTATAGTATTTTAGATTTTTCAGAATCATAAGTTTATTTTTCTAGCCTTATTTTGTATTTTCTTTCATTTTAGAATATTTATTAAGTAGTTAAAATAGTTTTTAATTAATAGTAATTAATTAAATAGTGTTAAAAATTATTTTCTTTTTCTAATAATTTTCTTTTATTTTTAGGATTCCAAAAATGTCATTTTTATATTTTTAGGCCTTTTATTTCTCAGTGTTCACTTTTTATTTTGTGCGTCTGCGTAGTTTTTAAAACTCACGTTTGCGTTTCTTTGATCTGGTTGTTGTGCTTTCCAATTCTGTGCTCAATTCCTTTCCAAATCAATCAGTAGTGTAATTTCTAATCATAACCTTTACAGATCATTATCCTTAGTGATCATTCTATTCTCTGAATCAGTGTTGTACACACCATTGAGTCTCCTTGGGACTTAACGACCCGGGAATTCAATCTATTCTCCAGGACTTAATTGTATTTGTGTCTGAGCTGTTTCAAGTCTGTTTTGACTTGACGGTTCGGACTCAATCACCCTTGTTCATCTCTCACAACCCACGTACATACACTGAATCCAATCACCAGCCCAGCAACATGCACAACCAATAAATAAGAAAAAGTAAACCCTAACAAAAACGTTAGGGTTTAAAACGATGAAGCACAAAACGACTAACCCGCACCCATAATGATCAAACCTATGTTATGTTAACAGTAAGAATGGAAGGAATGATCAAAGAACCAAAGTCAGTACTATGAAACGATTTTCCCTAAGAACGATTCTTCAAAAAATAACCAAATTAAGTGAATCGAAACACAAATCCAATCAAGGAACTGTTAACAATGGATGTTAAACAATTTACTAAATCAGATCGATGTTAGAGACACGGGAGAATGGCAGATGTAATGAAAAGCGATTAAAAAAATTAGGGTAAAAAATGGCCAAAGAGAGAGAAAGTTAGTTTTATTGGGTATAATAATAAAAAGCTTAAAGTGAGAATTGCAGGAGTGAGACCAAACAAATGTATGTACTTTTAATGCAATAAGATTGTTAACTTATTTTATATGTATGACTTGTTTGACTAACGCTTGGGACAAATGTAAACATATGTCATCTATGTAGCCTAAGGCTTGTATACTAGTGTTATCTTAAGGTTGTATTCAACTGTGTTGAGGATTTCCTTTTGGAAAGAAAAATTATTATAAAAAGTGTGTATCATTCTCATAATAATAGTATAATAAAAACAATAAGAAACAAATTGACATCCTTTATTTTTGTCTAAATTCCAGGTCCACTCATGAAAGTAAGTTTTGTTTAGAGAAGATCACACCCTGTTCTCTTCAACCGATGGATTGGTTAAGTATCAGAAGCTTGGACCTCATAGGACAAAGGTAAAATCTAGTTTCTAAATCATATAAGTGAATCTTACATGATATGATATGGTTGTCACATTGTTTGTAGTGTCGAAATTGGTATTATGATCTTTTGGGTCTAATTTTGTTTTACTAAAAAAACAACAACATTGTCACTCTTATATTCAATCAACTACACGGCTGTGGATTAACATGTGTATCGGTCTATTTTTCGTTTATATTTTCGTGCTCCTTTATGTTTAACATAAATTGATAAGTTAGTTTCTTCTATGTAGGCACTCGATCGACTTGTCCAAATCCACCTGTTGGGCTAGAACAAATGGAAATAAAGCTCAAAATGAAGACTTTATACCCGAGCAAGCTTTGAATTCATGTGGTAGGAGCGAAATTGAAGTTCAAGACATGTACATAGGCAGGCTATGGATTGATGTATAATTTTTTAGCTAGTCTTCTTGACTTATTGTGATCTTTAGATGATAAACAATGGCTTTCTTGTATGTTTATAATTTAGAAATTTTGTTTATATGTGATTGTTAATTCGGATTTCATCTTTGTATTTAGAAGTATGTGATATTCAGATAATCACTCCCTACAAAAGGTCGGAGGTCCTTTCTACCTTTGGTAGAACTGGAAGCAGCCTCTCTACCTTAGGTAGGGGTAAGGCTGTCTACATCTCAACCTCCCCCATACACCGTAAACGGTATTGGGTACCCATAACCCGTGGAAGACGGCATTGGGCGTTACTTTACTTTACTTTACTTTTTTCTATCGTAGAGGAATTTTCAAATGCTTACTCTTATTTTGATTCTTACCAAGGAACAAATCCCCACCATCCATATATTTTGATCTAATTGTGGGGATTAACCTAACATTTAATATGTCTAAACATAAGTCCATGCTTTTTTTTTTAATTATTCAAGTTTTTTTGTTCTGATCACGGTTTTTTTTTTCTTTTTTTCTTTTTTTTTTAACGTTTTTTTTAATATTCATATTTTTTTTAAAATTCACATTTTTATATATTCACGTTTTCTTTTATTTGTTTGTTTTTTTGAATTCACGTTATTTACGTTTTTTTAATTCACGTTTGTACTTCTTTTTTTATACGTTTTCGTCCATTTTCATACGTTTTCGTCCATTTTCATACGTTCTCATCTATTTTTCATCCGTTTTCATACGTTTTTGTCCGTTTTCATACATTTTTGTCCGTTTTCATTCGTTTTCGCCTGTTTTCTTAGGTTTTCGTCCACTATTAAGACGTTTTCATCCGTTTTTATACGTGTTTTGACGTTTTCATACATATCCGTCCGTTTTCTTACGTTTTCGTTCGTTTTCATACTTTTTCGTGCGTTATTAAATTTTTTCGGCCGTTTTTAAACGTTTTCATACGTTTCTGAATATTACAAGTGATATTCTGGATAGCACAAGTGATATTCTGAATATCACAAATGATACTGTGAATATCGCAAGTGATATTATGTGATATTCTATGATATTCAGAATATCATATTCTGAATACTATAAGTGATTTTTTGAATATCACAAGTGATTTTCAACTAATGTTTTGTAACATGAAAATCACACGTGATATTCATAATATCACACAGTGATATCCAGAAAATCACAAGTGATATTCATAATATCACAAACTGATATTCAAATAATCACAGGTGATATTCATTATATCACAAAGTGATATTCAGATAATCACAGGTGCTATTTTGAATATCACAGAAATCATTTGTGATAGTCAGAAACGTATGAAATCGAACGAAAACTTAAGTAAATGGACGAAAACGTAAGAAAACGGACGAATTCGTATGAAAACGGGCGAAAACTTATGAAAGAGTAAAAACACTTTTGAATACGGATGAAAACGTATGAAAAATGGACGAAAATGAAAGAAAAATGATGAAAACGGGCGAAAACGTATGAAAACGGGAATATACGTAAGAAAGCGGGCGAAAGCGTATAAGAACATATGAAATCGAAGAAAAAATCACGAATTAAAAAAAAAAAAAAAAAAAAAAAAAAAACGTGAATAAGAAGAAAAAAAATGTGAATAAAAAAGAAAAAAAAAAAAAAAACAAGAAAAAAACATAGACTTAGGTTTATCTACTAAATTTTAGGTTAATCCCCACCATTATATCAAACTAGATGGATGGTAAGGATTTGTCCCTTAGTAAGCATGAATTTATGGGTAAACAAAATAAAGTGACTCATCTATCGTAAACTTTAAGGAATAGCTTTCTTTTGCATGGATGTAAACAGTGTCTCTAGATAACTTTTGTCTCTTCACCGTGTCACACGCCAAAAATCAATCACTCACACAAGAAAGTGAAATACGTAACTACACATGCTTTCACTTTTCTTTCTGTTGTTTTCTTTCACACCTTAAAACACTTAAATTTACCACTAGTAACTGGCGATAGTTAAAAAACAAGCTAGACAGATGAAATGTGAATATGTGATATATCTATACTACTTTATAATGCATTTATGCCTTCTAAAATTAAAAGGCTTAAAAATTCAGACTTTTTTACTTGCTTATTATAGAAAGATATATTATAATGCATGTAAAATTAAAATAAGAAGCTCCAATCATGAGATACATGTGTAACTTCTTAACAAACTCCAAACCTAACTCTTAACCATCAAAAACTAAGATAATAAGCTCCAATTATAAAATGACATGTGTCACTTCTCAACTAAAAATTCATCTTTATTTTCAAATTAAAATATCTTTTTATCTACTTATTTATATTATAATCTAATTTCACCAAATTTTCTAAAATTTTATGCTTTTTAATTCAACATCCATTTTAATATATTTTTATGAGTTTTTAGTTTTTATATTTTTAATGGGTTTATTTTATTTTAATTCAAATTTTTACAACTTTAACCTTTATTTCATTTATTCCAATCAATATAATCTTGATTCATCAAAATCATATACTTTTGAGGGAGTGTTTGACGCGTAAGAGATTGCGATGGTATTTTTATATGTGGGAATAATGATGTCGCGTGAAAGTTACTGGTAACCCAAACAAATACTTACAACTAACACATATACATTCGAAGTGTTGTGAAACGAATTCACTAAACGGGTAAGCAAACACATATAACTATACTTATCGCCGCCGCTGTCACACCATCTCATCACATCACCACCTCAAAACATTTGTTCGCTACAAAATAGTAATCGGGTACCCGCCGCCGCATTGCGCAGGTACCCTTCTAGTAAAAATAATTCTTTAAAATATTTATTTAAATTATTACTTCCTCCGTCTCATATTTATTGTCCATATTTCCTTTTATGGATGTCTCAAATTAATTGTCCACTTTCTATATTTAGTAAGAAAAAGAGAATATAATTGAGGAATATTCCATTTGAGTGGTTGAGATTTATAGGGGTCCCACTTTTATTAAACTTTGTGATTCTTGTCCCCTGACAATAATTTTGAGACGGAGGGAGTATAATTTAAATAAATATTTATTTATTTAAAATATTTTAAGTAAATATTTTAAAGAATTAATAAAGATTTTGTACCATAAAGTAAGATTTTATTCCTTACAAGTGGTCTTTCCTAATAAACTTATGTTCAAATCGCACATTCACACATTCACCGTTCGCACATTTGTATATAAAAGTGAAACAAGACATTGATAGTGATTGTACTTGCCAATGATTGAAAGTGTACTTATTGTCTGGACACGTGTCAACATATGAGTGAAATCGCACATTCGCACATGACCAATTTAGGAAGAGAATTTATTTTTGTACCTCAAAGTGATCACTATAGACCTTTTTGTCCCATTTTGAGAATTACCCCAAAAAGAAAAGACTTCAATATTACATTCATGCATTTAAGATGCTTTACATGTCTGTTTCGTTCTTATCTATTGACCGAGAAAGAGGTACCTTGGGTAGGTATAGTAATTCATTTTGTGTAAGTAATCGGATGTTTGCCAGTCTTATTAATACTTACTACCTCAATACCTTTTTTCAACAAAGAAACACACATACAATCAACACCATTTATCATTCACACATACATTATACTCACCATCTTCCACCGTAGAACCAATCTCATTAGTATGTTAGCCCCAAGTGTTGGTCACACAATTACTACTGCTTGTTCAAGAAATATATTCAAACGAAAAGCCGAACATAACTCACACCGATGCACATTCTCAAACCCATCTTTGTTTATACTGTTATTGTACGATACACTAGCAAGGAACATTTCTTTCATTGTTGAAATAGCTGGTCTCGGAATTGTAACAAGGAGGTCTCATTCTTTATACTATAACTTTGTATTTTTGTTTTGTACACATTAAACTAGCTTAAAGAGTTGCATATAATTTATGTCATGAGATAGATAATTTTTTACATCTATATTACTTTAAGTTTGCAAGAAAATTTATAATTGATGGATCACGTAATTATATAATAAGATTTGTGTCCTAGATTGCAAACAGCCGGAAGATGGTATTGTTAGAAACAAAGACCTTGATAGATCTTTTGAGCACTCGCAGATCGTTAGTTATACTTATGTAATCACAAGCACACTAATAGAGAATCTCTATAACTTGTATTCTTTAGAGGAATATAAATACAAGCTATGATAACTAAGAACACTTTGATCCTCTATGGATCTTTTATTAACTGAAAGTATGTGTTTCGAACACCTATCTATTACATACTAATAAGTTGCTTTTATAGACAAGGAACCCTAATTCGTTTCTAGGGAAATGTCTAAGCATGTAACTAAACATTTGTTTAACCCATACAAAGAATAATTATGGGTAAACTCTAAACATGCCCATGCTAACCTTGGGCAGTACAATAATACCCATGCTAACTTTGAGCAGTACACAAATGAAGATGGGTTAGCATATAAATAATAATGCCCATGCAAATCCTACGTGGATTCACGACTTCAGTAGAATCGTGGCACGGCTTCAACACTTCAGCAGAAACTCTTCTTCAGCAGATTCTGCATAACTTCAGCAGAATCCTTCAGCAGAAATGACAGCAGAATTCCTACTTTGCATAATTCCCAACAATCCTCCCCTAAACTGGAATTTGACTTGGTTAAGTTCTAGTTTCTTAATAGATCTTGAAAACTCCAGAACTAGAGGATTGTGTTCGAACTTCAGTAGCAAAGAACCAATACAAGAACATCTCTATGATGACCAAACTTTGAAACGCCAGATCTTTGCAGCAACAAATGACATAATGTACATCAAATCAAATTGGTTTCATACTATTCTCATCACATCCAGGTGTGTTAACTCCTGTGAGAGGTGAATCATTGAAAATAACAGATTTGATGTCTCTTTACCAATAGCCATCACTACCGGAATAGCCAAATGTTTAAGTTCGAAAACTATGGTACACGGATAACCATCTGATTTATTAGCAAATCAGCAACTATATAAATGGATTTGACTTGTCTTTACCTGTAGCCGTTTGCTCAGGACTAGTCAATTCTTAGAATTGGTGAATTGATAACCAAATATGGTTTCAGTTGCCTTTACCACAAGCCATATACTTCTGGGCTAGTCAATTCTTGGATTCCAAAAAGGAATGAGCCATGGTGAATTGATGACCATACAACCCTCAACAATTAAGCATGGGTGGTTGCAGACCCTATGATTTTGCGCAAATCATTACAGCTATCAACATATTTGATGTACCTTTACCAAAGTTGTACCCTTTGGACTAGCTAACTCTTTGATATACACAAGGTATATCTGGTGAGTTAATGAACATCAACTATATATGACAAATCTGCAAGAAAGGTTAGATAAAAACAAGAATATACATAGTTAGTTTAGTTGTTTTTTTCTTTTTTTTATTTTTTTTTCTTTTTTTTTTTTTAAATAAGAACACATAAGACAAGAAATCAGAAGACCACATACTGCAAACAAAACAGAAGATCATGAGGATTACCATCATTTTGATGAAGATGAAGCTTGTTGTATCAGAAGCTGAGTCTTTATCAGTCCAACCAGTTGTTTTGCATATATCCTTTCATTTCCCACTGGATCTGGAGGAATTTCCAACTTCTGACAAAGCATCCTTTCCATAAGTCTCTTGGATAAAGGATAAGTCCTTTCAGCAAACATACAGACTGTGATTCCACCCTTTGTCTCCACCACATGCACACGAGGCAGAGGATAAAATCTCCAAGACTCAACCTGCCACAGATGTGAGTTCTTCCAAAAGAAATGTCCTTTACCATTGGGAGATTGAGAGTTAAACATAACATGAAGATCTCCCAATAAGAACATCCCAGAACCCTGTGGTGCATTATTGCAGTAATGGTTGGTAACAAGAGTGTACAGAGTAAGTAAATCTGCCCTGTCTACCAAATGGAGTATTTCCTTCAAAAAGGTGAACTCCATTGAAGTTTTATCCAATCGATAAATGACATTCATCTCATCATTTTTCAAAGTCCACTTGACCAACACATTTTGATATCCCTCAAGAAAATCAGTACCAGACCCTTCTTTAATAAAGGTTGACTCAGCATCCTCTAGGTTCAAAGGAACATGCTTGGGAGATGGATTATTCTTAGATGCATGAGTCCTTGCTTTTCTCACAGATCTTCTAAGAGGTGTGTGTCTTCTTTTGGCCATCCTCTTCATCCTCCTACTAGGTGTATAGATTTCCAAAGAAGGAACATCTTCAGTTTCTTCATTAACATCTGTAGTAGGACTTGAAGAAGTAGAAGAGGATTTAGGTGAGACACCATCACGAAGGGCATTCATTATGTCAAGCACCTTTCTTGCCTTTTTAGATTTGACAGTTTTTTTTTCAGCTTCTTTAAACAAACTACCTCCTTCTGTATCAATAGATGCCACAGATGGAGTAGAAGCTTGTATATTAGGTGCTTCAGAGGAAATGGCAGACGGTTCAGCAGATGAGACCCTGTCAGTTGAACTAGTAACCTCTATAGTAGCTTCAGCAGATACAATAGAAGGTTCATCAGAAGTAGCCTTGTCAATTGAAGGAGTGGCTGCAGTAGTTGCTTCAGAAGTAACCACCGAAGAAATCATCTTTGGAGGAATATCATCAAAATTGTCCACTATCTCAACAACTTTGGGTCTCTTGGTCTTTGGACCAACTTCATTCCCAGCAATCCTTTTCAAGCTGGAAGAAGGTGTTGAAGTAGAGGAAGAAGTCTTCATAATCAGATTGTACATGCGAAACAATTCTGAATCAGGTAAAGCCAAGACTTGCTTCATTGTCAAACCACGGTTAAACAGAGAAGAACTCTGATTTTTCACCACAATCCTCATCTTTGCTTTCTTCTAAGCTTCAGTAAGAGGTCTCTCTCTCTTTGCCTTATTCTTTTGAGCAATTAGGGCTTTCCTCTTGGTAGTTGCTTCGTGTTTTAATCGTTGTCCTTGAGCTACCATTTGAGCCACAAAGGACTCACTATCGAAGTCTGCACCTAATATACTTTGAGCAAGCGTAGGATTTGAAATGACTTGCTGAGTATAAGCATCCCAATGTGCATCAGGGATCTGAGTACGCATTTCATCTAGTTTCCTTTGTCGTTCTGGAGGCAAAGTAGAAGAATCCTCTACTTCAAGCTGTTTGGCCAATATCTCACTCTTCTTTGACTCTTCACATTCAGCCATCAGTCTTTCTTGTGCTTGCATTTCTTTTTCAGATATCAGATCTGGACCAAGCTCATCTTCAGTCATTACACCTTTCTCTTTATTAGCAGACTCATGAACAAAATCAGCAAAAGGAGTATCACCAATTGGAACTTCGGTAGAAACATTTTGAGAGAGATCTTCAACCGGTGTGGAAAGGACATCAGCTGCAGTATCCAAATCAAAGTTTCTTCCAGCAAGAAACACTACTTGATCATCTGTTGAAGGGGTGGGACATGATGGTCCTTGAACAGATGCATGTTGATCAGGTCCATACGCAACATCCTCTATTTGAACCTCAGCAGATGTAATATTGTCCACACTTGGTTCCTTGGAGACTTCAGCAGATCCCTTATTCAAATAAGATCTTCTCCTCTTCCTAGTGAACTGAATTAGTTTCTTCAGCTTTGAAGTTTCAGCAACCACTAATGAAGGATCATTAGTCTCTTGCGCCACATCAGCTAGGATATTAAGAGAGACAAACGGAGATTCTTCTTGTTCTTCATCAGAAGAAACTACTAGCATCCTTTTGCTACTCTTTTGAAGTCGGTCCTCTAGGTCCTTAACTTTGTTCCTCAGTTCCACAATCTCACCATCAAGAGAGGACTTAGTTTGAAAAAGCTCTTTTTTGAGATCATTAACTTCTGCAGCATACCTGTTCACTAGAGCATAGACAGAAGTTAGTGTAATGGTGTCCTCAGCTCCACCATCTGATTGCTCAGTGGTAATGGGAGCTTCATTGGACCTTTCAGGGGAATTATTGTCATGCTCAAAATGAGGAGAAACCTCATTAAATGGTTCCCTTTGAGGACTAGGTGTGGTCATTCTGTTCAGGTCAGTCTCAACTTCATCAACAGAGTCCTGTGTAGGTGGTAGACTAGGACTTGGTCTGGGAGAAGGTATAGGTGGAGGTTGGTCAGGTGAAACAGTAGATGCTTCAGCAGCTGTTGAGGGGCCTTCATCAATGTTGACTATTGGATTGCCATCAGTAGCAACATTTGGAGAAGGTGGGATATTAGCAACATTCTCCTCATCAGCAGCCTTATTGCCTTGAGGCAACATGGCTGCTAGCAGGGGATGATGTGCCCCCTCAAAGTGAGTTCTCATTGAGGCAAATAGTTTACCAGTTAGAACTTTTATGGGATAAAAGGCTTGGGTTTGGGTAGAGATTTCTAAGATCATTTGCAAGAACCTAGGGTACAGCAAGAACTTATGTTGTTTCCTATTCATATTTTCGATCATATTATCAAAAATGAACTTAGAAAAATTATACGTTAACCCTTGAGAAAGACACACAATACCACATGCCAATTGGGTAGAGAATTGATCCCACGCTCCTGATTTGTTGCTAATGCACTGAAGCAATGTGTGAACCAAAAATCTCCACATAGGGAAAAATGCTTTTTCAACCATATGTCTGTCCTTGTACCTTGATACCCAATAGCTCTCAGCCCCGAAAGTATCTCCACTGTACTTGAGTGATAAACCCTATCAGCATCATCCAAGCGAAGCTTTCTCCTTATCAGCTCCTCTGTCACCACATGCTCTGTTTCGTCAATCATAGCAACAATCTCTGTTTCACTTCGTTTTGAAGCAGATGCCCAAAATTGTTTAATCAACGATTCATATATCGCATTAGGAGAATGCGTTAAGGCATAATGAATCTTAAACCTTTTCAAGAACTCCACCATTGGTTCATACAACTCATCACCCTTAGCTTTTCCCAGAAAAGCAACTTTATTGTGATTTTTCTTAAATTGAAGCGCCATGAGTGATATTGTGATTTAGGGTTATGATTCTTGAGACAGTAAGTGTTTTGGACGTAAGAGAAGAGGGAAAGGTTTAATTTTGAAGTAAAGAAATGCGAATGGTGGAGTGGTAGTTGTTGCCCACGCTATAGTCAAAAGAATTAGAACTTTCGGTTGACCGTAGCTTACTTGTATTTCAACATTGACCAAAGATAGAGTAACACTTTAGCAGAAACACATGGTCAATCTGCTGAAGTAGTGAACTTCAGTAGAATTCACCCAAGATAAAGAATATCATCGGTGAATATCTAGAGAGTTACTGTGCCAACTAACTCGCATTAATTTACATTAACCCTTGCATCCGTCTATATAACAATCCCAATGCACATTTAATCCTTATCTTTTACCCCAATTTTCACCACAAAACCCTAATTTCACCATGAACCACAATCAACCAAATTAAACCATGAACACTAAACCAGAGGTTATTAATCCAACCTCTTCTCCATCATCATCATCATCTGGTGATTTCCTTTAGTTTTGGTCATGTTCACCTGACCCTCGTCCTTTGAAATCCCCATTTCTCATTCTTCTGATGATGAAAGTCTAGTGAATCCAAGTGAGTCTTCTAATGACTCTGAAGAACCCACTACTGAGATAACCTCTTACTCCCAACCTCCAGCACCTCAACCTCAACAAAGGCCTCGTGCCGAAAGAGAGGTGATTCTTGCTCTTCCTGCGCCATGTTTTGGTGCTTCATCACATATCGTATAGAGGAAGAGCTTAAGGAAGGTAGATGGATTGCTTTTTGGTGAAACCAAGTGGATGAAGCACAAAGGACATATGTGGTCATCTTCATCATCATCGTTTTCATCAATCCATCCTTTCCATTTTGATCCTTAGCATCCTCGTCATAGTGGTCATGCATATCCAGCCATCGAGATAGAAGGAATGGGTGGTTATGCAAGACATCACAAACGCATATCCAGCAGCTGGAATGGAAGAACTGAGCGATCATGCATATCCAACAGATGATGGAATAGATGATATGAGCTAGTTGTAGGTTTAGTAGATTGTATAGAAATGTTCTTGTAGTTGTATTTGAAGTTGATTGTACTTTGTAAGTTGTAAGCTGTAAACTGTTTCTTGAATGAATGAAAGAACAATTTGGCTTCAATTACTTCTCTTCAGTATTTTATCTTCAGTGGAAACAAATTGCTCACTTCAGTACTTTGATTTCAGAGGAAACAAGCTTTTAAGCTTACTTGACCATTTGCCAATGAACCACACTTGATGAACTTGAACTGAAATAGGCAAACTGCAAAACAAAGAGAGAAACACAAAACCAAACAAAGACAAACAAACCAAAGTAAAGATAAACAAACTAAATTATCGTTAGCAAGTTAGAGTTAGAAAACAAAAATATACACAATAATATACAAATTTTACTCAAATCCTCCCCTGAGGCATATGCCTCCCCTGAGGCCTATGCCTCCCCTTAAACTTTGCAGTTAAGGGTTAAGCATTCCAATATTGACCACAAGGTGTTGAAACCTTGGTCTATCAAAAGCTTTTGTTAACAGATCTGCCACATTGTCATCAGTATGAATTTTAGCCACTTTTATCAAATGTTTTTCATATGCATCTCTTATAAAGTGGTGCCTGATTTCAATATGTTTGGTTCTACTGTGAAAAATTGGATTTTTGACAATGCATATGGTACTTTGATTATCAATAAAAATTGTTGTGTTCATGAAGTTATATCCATAATCCAACAATCGATTTTGAATCCAAAGGACCTGTCCACAGCAATTTGCAGCAACAACATATTCTGCTTCAGTAGTTGAGGTAGCCACAATAGTTTGTTTCTTGCACTACCAAGAAATCAATCTCTTTCCAAGGAATTGACAACCTTTAGTTGTGGATCTCCTATCCAGATTTGCACCAGCATAATCACTATCACTATATGCTTCCAACTTAAAAGGAGACTCTTTTGGGTACCAAAGGCCTAAATGAGGTTGGCCTTTGAGGTACTTAAAGATCTTCTTGACTGCATTGAGATGGGAAACAAGTGGAGTGACTTGATGTCGAGAGCAAACACTCACAGCAAAAGTAATATCAGGCCTTGAAGTTGTTAGATACATCAATGAACCAATCATAGACCTGTATAAATGAACATTCACAGGTAGATCTGGTTCATTGTTGGTCTTTGTCTTTGGAGCTTCATAAGGTGTTGTGGCAGTTCTGACACCTTCCATACCAAATTTCTTCAAAATGTCCCTCACATATTTATCTGGACTGACAAATATGCCATCTTGTTTCTGCTGAACTTGGAGACCCAAAAAGAAAGTAAGCTCCCCCATAGCATTCATCTAAAATTCTCCCTTCATCAGCTCCTCAAATTTCCTGCACCAAGGTTCTTTAGTGGATCCAAAAATGATGTCATCCACATACACTTGCACAAGAATGATGTCTGGGTAGTTATTTTTCAGGAAAAGAGTCTTATCAATCGCACATCTTCTATAGCCATGCTTTAGCAGAAATGATGAAAGCCTAGCATACCATGCTCTTGGTGCCTGATGTAGACCGTAGAGCGCTTTAACCACCTCGTAAACATGATTAGGATGAGCTGGGTCTTCAAATCCTTTGGGTTGAGTGACATAAACCTCCTCTTCTATTTCACCATACAGAAAAGCACCTTTAACATCCATTTGATATACCGTGAATCCCATGTAAAATGCATAAGCCAAGAAAATTCGAATGGCCTCAACTCTAGCAACAGGTGCAAACACTTCATCATAATAAATCCCCTCCTCTTGTTTATACCCCTGAGCAACTAATCTTGCTTTGTTTTTAATAACCACACCCCTTGCATCTCTTTTGTTTTTCAGAATCCATTTAGTCTTAATTGCATACTTGCCATCAGGTAGTGGTACCAAGATCCAAACTTGTTGATTTTGAAACTGTTGCATCTCTTCTTGCATTGCTTCAATCCAACTTGAGTCTTCAAGAGCTTGAGTAACACTTGTTGGTTCAACTTGAGAAAGAAAACAAGCAAACAGACAATGCTTGAAGTTTGTGTGATTGTCTCTTTGCTAGTTTGAGACATAAGAGAGAAAAGCAACCTGTCCAAATTTAGGGCTAGTTATAGCACTTCGAGTTCTAACATGTGCTAGAAGATCACTAATAATATTGAATTGAGGGTGAGTTATGTTGATTCTTTTAGTGGTAGTGGAGTTGACTTCAATGGATGGTTCAAGATTAGACACAGTTGGCTCAAAAGTTGTGTCATAGGAAGGTGAGGTGAAAATGCCAGATTTGGGTTGATGATTTCCAAGATCTGAGGGCCTTGGAAAATGTGTATATGGTTCTCCAAAGTCTGTAGACACTTTGGTAGGAACAGGAGTAGACACAGCTGAGCCTTCAGCAGATTTGGTGATGATGGGAGAAACATGATCAATTTCAGCGGAAACATGGTTTCCACTGACTGCTTCAGTTGCACTTTCCTCATTCACCATCTCAACTTCAAGCTTAGCTGCAAACTCTTGAGTCTGTAGCCTAGCAAGGTCATCAGCATAATGTGACTCATCTTCACTCTCATCAGCAATATCTTTGGAGGTAGTACCTGCAACATGGTTAGGGGAGAAAGAAGGCAAAATAATAGGTTGTTCATCATCTTCGAACTCACTATCAGTGTCAGCATCCAAGGTACCTGCATTGTTAGTGGGAGACTCTGGGGTATCTGCATTTTGGTTAGCCATATGTCTAGTATAACCCAAATAATCAGTTAAGTAGTCAAGGTCAAATGACCAAACATGACCCTGTCCTTGAACATTAGGTTTGTCTTCTAGAAATCTCAGGTACAAAGTCTCCTCTATCCTCTTAGCAGATAAATTGTACACCCTGTACGCCTTACTATGAGCTGAATAGCCCACAATATAGCCATCATCAGCCTTCTCATCAAATTTGCCTAATGGATCACTTGTATTCAGAATGGTTACTTGACAACCAAAAGGTTTGAGGTAATGAATAGCAGGAACCTTCCCAAAGAGAAGTTCAGATGGTGTTTTGAGGTGAGGTCTAGTAATGGAGACTCTGTTTAGCACATAGCAAGTTGTGCCAACAGCTTCAGTCCAAAACATAGTGGGTAATTTAGAGTCTGCAAGCATAGATCTTGCAGCCTCTATAAGGGTCATATTCTTTCTTTCAGCAACACCATTTTGTTGTGGAGTTCTTGGAGTGCTATAGTCCCTTTTTATCCCTTTAGACCTACAGAGTTCTATAAGAATAGCATTCTTGAACTCTGTCCCATTATCACACCGAATTCCCTTAACCTTTTGGCTTAACTGGCTTTCAACAAGGGTAATGAAGTCTGTCAGCACTTGAGACGTTTCATCTTTAGTCTGCAGAAAGAATACCCAACAAAATTTGCTAAAGCCATCAGTGATAACCAGACAAAAATACTTGTGATCAATGCTTCTGACTTGAGTTGGACCAAAGAGATCCATGTGCAGCAACTGAAGAGGTTCAGAAATGATGCTCATACCAGTGACAGCTTTGTATGAGGCTTTGTGTTGCTTTCCTTTGTTGCAGGCAACACAATTATGATCATTGGTGAAAACTTTGGAAGGAAGACCTTCAACAAGACCCAGTTTAGAGAGCTTGTTTATGGTCTTGAAGTTCACATGAGCCATCCTCCTATGCCACTTAGTAGACTCATCCAGGGATGCTTTAGCCACCAAACAAGTAAGGTCACCTTCTGGTTGAACTTCATTGAGGTTGAATATGTATAGATTGTGATTTCGAGGAACTTTCAGCATAGTTGAAGTATCTTCTGGGAGTTTGAAGTCTTTAGACAGCACAAGACATTCATTCTCAGAGAAGAGTACTTTGTTCTTGGTGTCACAAATTTGTGAGACTGAGAACAAGTTAAAGTGTTGCAGTTCCCTTACATAGTACACATTCTCAAAGTCCAGATGAGGTGTTTTGATGGTGCCTTTTCCAGTGATTCTTCCATCACTTCCACCAAAGGTCACATTGCCTCCTCTTTCTATGGGGACAAAATTATGCATCATATCTCTGTTTCCAGACATGCTTCTTGAACAACCACTATCAACAATGCCAATATTTTTATGCTTAAGGGGATGATCCTACAAAGAATAACAAAAATATGTACAAACTGTTAGTATACTATGGAGGCTCAAGTCATTGCTGACTTGAACCTGCCTTGTGGATCATAGGATTTAGGCAAAGCAGATGAAGATGATCCACTATTGTTCTTGGATTTCCATTGAAATTTAGGTCCCTTTTTATTCCAAGAACAACCTGCAAAGGGCTTGACAGCAGTATCCCAAAATCCTTTCCCATTATACATTGAGGCAACATATTCAGGCCAATAACCATGTGTAAAATATGAACTAGTTAGTTGCACATATGATCTAGCATCTGATTTCCTCCAAGAAAAAGGAGAAGCATTATAAGTTGCTTGAGGAACATAAGGTGGTATAGCATTAACATTGTTCCACAATGGTCTAGGTTTCTGCTGAGTGGCACATACACCCAATTTTTGCTCATAAAAATGACAATCCTTAATTAAATGAAGTTTACTTCCACATACAAAACATGTCTTCCTCTTAGAAGTTTTATTCAAATTAGAAGATGTTCCATTACATGCAGAAGTACTTAAACCAGAAACATTAAAGGAATTATTTTTAACAGTCTTATTATGCAAAGATTTAAAAGACAAGTCTTCAGAGGAAACTGTCTTGGAAGATGATTCCTTAGCAGCTACTCTAGAAGGCTTGTTGATAGCCTTGGGTGCAGGCTTGGGTGTAGGCTCAGGTGAGGGCTTGGGAAGGTCTGACTTATCACTTGAATCACAGCTGTCATAAGAAGTAGACCCTTGATCAGATGATTTGTCACTGTCAGAGCAAGAGATAAAGTCATTAGATGAAGCATCAGGGTCTGGCAAGTCTTTTGACTTTTTGCCATACAGATGGTATGATCCATCAAAGTCGATAGGAATGGAAAGGTTAATGGGCATATGTTCACCTCTAATGGGTCCAGGGACAGCATGCAAATCACCTTCTTTTACAAAATTAGCTAATCCTGCTGGTGTAGATTTACGCCCATCATTCCTAGTTTCCAACCCTACATTTTTTTGAAAATCTAAACCAATTGTAGAGGTCACTGGTTGACTGCTATAGATCTCTCTAGCTAGATTGTCACCTGATATTAACCATTGTTTATGTCTAGCTATTTCCTCATCTAGTTTTTCTTTTAACACAAGATTTTCAGAGATTACAGTAGCCTTTTCTTTCTCAGAGTTTTTCAAATTGATTTCAGCAAAATTTAAATCAATTTTAAGACCCCTTATCTTTTCCTCATATGCTGTCTGATTCTTTTGAAACCACACATTTTGTCTTTCTAATGTTTTTAAAGCATGTTTATATGCTTCATTGTCAACATAGCATGCATTATATTTAGGTTTCAAAATATCATAGGCTTCCTTAAGTTCATTATATCGTTCACTACAACCAAAGATACAGTTGTGTACCTGAGAGAGGCCCATCAAGGCAACTTGATCATGTCTATCCTCTAAGGTACATCCAGCCACCAATCTAATATTCTCAGCATTAGTAGCTTCCTTATTCACTTGATGCACTGCCCAGTTGACTTGTTCGTCCATGGTGACAAGAGCCGCTGAAGTTCCAGCTTCCTTTTGATTCTGCTGATAGGAAGTATACCTAGCTCCATCTCCAACCTTCCTATCCTTGCATTCCCTTGAGAAGTGACCCATCTGATGACAAGTGAAACACTTGACTTTTCTTCTGTCAAAGCGAGCTGGATCTCTTCCCTGAAAGCCAAACTTCCTTCCAGACTTTTGTTCAAACCTCTTAATATCCACTGAAAGCATGGCCACCTGCCACTTCAACTTCATTTCCTCCATGTCAAACGGGTCCAACTGTTCAAAGTCTTCATAGACAAGATGTTGATGAGTGTCATAGTCAGCAACAAATGAGTGAAGAACATCTTCCAACACACTGCTAGCTTTAGCTTGAGAGCTTGATGGAGTGGGAGTGTAAGAAGATGATGTTGGTAAGTAAGTTGGACTTGGAGCATGTATCATCATATTGGAGGAAGAGGCCCCAACAAATTCCGTGTGACTAGGAGTGGATGAACGAAAGGGACTTCTAACATCAGGCTCAAGAGATATAAGTCTGTTGTATAGTTCATCAAAAGTGAGCAAGTCCAGCCCACCTTTAGCCTTGAGGGATATGCTTACATGTAACCATGATGAAGGTAAAGTTCGTAAGAACTTTGAATTACAGTCTTCATTATCTGGTTTTGCATTCAGTTGATTCAACTGACTCAAAATCTTGTGGAACCTGTCATATCCCTTGTGGATACCTTCTTGCTCTGAGATTTGAAACTCTTGAAACTGTTGTTTCAGCATGGACTTCCTCATTCTTCTGGACTACTCATTGCCACCAAATCTTGCTTTGAGCGCCATCCAGATGTCCTTTTGTAAAACCTGAATTTCTAAAATTCACAAAAAGACTAAAATACCCCTATGATCACAAAGTATGAATAATTAATTTAAAGAGTACCAAATAAGCTATGTAAATTCAAAAAATTATCAGATATGATCATGAATAAATTTTAAGAACTTTATAAGTTTAATTTTTTGTATTTTGAAAAGTATAAAAATCGGCCATATAATTATTTAGGCCCTAAAAGTATTTAAACTAATTAATAAA
Organism: Chrysanthemum seticuspe; assembly: GCA_019973895.1. Lineage (NCBI taxonomy): Eukaryota > Viridiplantae > Streptophyta > Magnoliopsida > Asterales > Asteraceae > Chrysanthemum > Chrysanthemum seticuspe. The sequence continues at coordinate 344,109,987 of BPTQ01000005.1, read as the reverse complement.
GTGTATAAATTAAGAACAAGGCCCAAAGTAATTTAAGAAAAATGCATGGTAATTTTTATGAGTCCAATACATTATATAGCCCATATAAAAATTATAAAAAATAACCATATATAAACACATTATACGGTTTAGTCTAACCCCTAAAAACCGATTATACCTTGCCGACCTAAGAAAACCCTAAACAAATCGACATTCATTTTTCAAGGCTTAGAGCTATTTTTCTTGGACGAGTTTGAAGGTAAAGAAGGTGTTAAAAATCTGGTTCGAGGTTCTAAGGTGCTGGTTTGATCGTGGTTATTTTCTGGGTCGATTAGGGTTTTATCGAGTGGAGTTTGTGTGTTCCTTCGTTCTAACATTTTAATCTCATCAAGGGTATGTTTCCAATATTATTTTCAGTCCTAAAAATCATATAGAACCTGTAAAAATTATTCATGCATATTTAACAAGTCGTATGGAGTTGTTTTGAATTAAAACCCTAAAAGCGTATAAAATAGCGAATGATTATATAATAACCTTTAGAACCATGATCTGATTTTTCTGGAAGCTCTTATATGTTATACGACCTGGATAAAATACATGTTCATGAATTCGAAGCTTGTGTGATTTGTTTTGGTTTAATTATTCGATCGCGTATGAATAAGAAAAAGAAAATAAAAAGGGACGATTAGGGTTTATGAGAATTAGGGTTTGCTTGTTATAATTAAGAGTAATTAATGCAATAGTAATGATGAATTAATGGTGGGCTAAACCTAGGTTTAGGGTTTGTACTTGAATTATGCATAATTCGGTTTTAAATAAAAGTTTTGGGTTGGTTTTGTAAATTATGAAACTTAAAGGTTATTTCTGTAAACAGTAAAATGAAGGTACTAAGCATATAAAAATAAGTATGAGGGTTAAACGTGTAATTTTGGATATTTAGAGGGCCATTCAAATTGTTATTAAATTAAAAGGGTATGTTTTGTAAATTCTAAAACCTTTGGGCTAAAACTGTAAATCTGATAATATAAGGTTAGATCGTGAAATTAAAGATGTTAAAGGTGTAATATGTGATTCTGAGTAATTATGGGTCGACAAGTGTGAGTTGATTGTGTAGAGGCATGCACGAGTTTTGAGATAACTTCAGTTTGTTTTCATATACGTTCTAGGTCAAAGTGGAAGTCATTAAAAGAGGTAACATGTGAATTAAATGCGTATTAAGTAATATTAAAAAGTATGGGAAACCCTAGAACCTAAATAGGAAGTTGATTAGGGTTAAAAGCTAAGTGTGTAAATTCGTTATTTCATGTGAGAAAGGGTAAATTTTGGAGTCATTAATAGCTATTGATTAAAAGTATAATGAGCTAGTACTAAGTGTGTCGTAAACATACGTGAGTTATGATTTTATGCAAGAAGTCACATATCATAAATTAAAGTATTATATGCATGGTCTCATTTAGGTTGCATTCGAATAATGTTACGTGTGAGTTTTGGTTAATCATGTAAGTTATAAAGGCTTGAGTAAACTATTTTGAAAGAGAATCCTAAAATCCGTCTTTGACATTTAAAAACCCTATACTTTCAATGATGTAAGTCCTCAAATAAGATATTTATCATATTAAACCCTTAAGTTTACCGTTTGCCATTTGCAACCCATAAGTTTGGTTAATCAATGACTAATACTCTAAAATGTTGGAATTCCGTCCGTCACTAAAAATGAGAATATTCTGACAACTCTAAAAGTATTAATGAGATTAATCCGTTATGACATTACTGATGCTAATAAGTATTAAATAAATCATAATCCGTGTAGATTCGTTGGAGGAGACGCGACGTTACATCTTCGTGATTCATTCATTTGTTGCTTTTCTCTCATTTGCTTTAAGGTACATATATTCTGACCTTTTCAGTAAAGGTCCCTCATGTTTTCCTTCTTTGTCATTTCTCTCATGCTTATTAGGATTCCCGATGCCATTGCTATGAACCCTTTCCTGGATGTTTGATCTGTTACTTATCTGAACTTATGTTCTAGTGAACTATGCAATATCTGATGTGAACTTATGTTAGGAAGATTTTGATATGCACAATCGTTGAACCTTGCCATGGTTGATTATGAACTTCTGCTTATGAATGTATGATATGCCACTGTGATGTGAATTTCTGACTTCTGAATATCTGAATATGAACCTTATGATATGAACTATCTGATGTGTCATCTATGACCTTGTGTTTGACTATGATATGTGCCATATCTGAAAATCTGTTCGACTTAAGCTAGTGGTTACCTGAGCCAAATATTTCACTAGTCATGGGGGTTCCATGTCCGTATCAGTGATGCACCTCTGATATGACTCTAGGGCAGTAGAGTGATGTTCTGCCACGTCTCTGGATGGTGAAGCATATTTTGTATATGTAGGAAGGGGCGTATGGATGCATCCTAGATCTGATCTGTTATCTGATATGTTTTCTAGTGAATGATGTCGTGTGCAATACGCGTCTTCATAAAATTCTGGGAGCTAGCTACTCCAATTATTTTTTGAGGTTACCTTTTGAAGAAGAAAGATATTTCTGATATGATATGTTAGTGAATGTGCTTATGACGTATTTGTTCACGTAATTATTAGTTGCTATGCTGAAATAGAATTAATATGTTTAAACATGATTCGTATATCTGATATTATGATTTGTTATCGTTACGTGAGTGCGTTGATCTGCGAGATGAATGTGCTAGTGTATAATTGAGTGTTTTGAAGGTTAATATGTATGATGGTTCATTTGATTTTGTAAACCTTGTCTATTGGTTAATTATCTGTCTGTAGATGTGACCTGCCACGTTAAACTCTGCTAAGGTTAGGATTTGATCTGAGAACTGGTTTAGCTATTATGTCTGCCATGACTTGTCTGCTAGTTCCGCTGCTACACTATTGAATTAAGGGCGTTAAATGTAGATCTATTGATTGTATGAATGCCACGTTTATTGTCTAGAAAGTGTTTCCGTTAGTTTTGAGACTCTTCGTTTGGCTTATACGTAATCTGTTATTCTTGATATGTTAAGTGTTTGGTTGTTCTGATGTGTTTGTGTTTGTGTCATTAATGTGCTATGAGGTGTTTAAACTGTTATATGGTTGTTTTTGGATTTCTATATATTTGTGCTTCCGCAGAATCCTAAAAGATCCCTCATCATCATTTCAGTGTGATTTCGCTATTTGTATATTTATGTTTTGTTTAGCTTTTGTTTCGTTATATCTGTTCACTGGGCTTTGTAAGCTCAGCCGCATTTTCTTTTCCTGCGGCAGGTATTTAGCATTCAAGATGAGCTTATGGGATAGTTGATCTGGGTTGAGAGTAGAGACAAGAGCAAGATTTGCAAATAGGGATCTTAGATTTATTTTGAATAATAAGTTATTTATATTATCTTTTGTAAGTTTTGTAAAGGTTTCCGATTTCGTATAGTATTTAAAGTTCTGATATGAAACCGTATTGTGACATCTTTACCCTTGTCGGGTCGGGGTGTTACAATTTATGGTATCAGAGCTCTAGGTTTTAGGACCCTTAGAGCTTAGGCTATGACCTGTGAGAAGTGGGTAGATTTAGGATTTTCCCTTCTGCGTACTTCATTGCGTACACTATTGTACTTCGACTTTGCTAATAGTTGGTTATTCTTTTAGATGGTTATCCCTCGTCGCTCTAGTTCATCTGATAGGAGTAAACAAGGACCAGCTAGGCAACCTAAGGAGAGGATGAGGTGGGCCGTTGTCATTGCTAAAGGCTGCAAGAGGTTTGGTAGAGTGAAGCGTACCAACAGGAGGATACGAGTTCCGGCCTATATGTGGCCATGCACAATCGAGGAGAAGCTGACCTTGAAGAATGTAGACGGAAAAGTAGTGAAGGAGTACGAAACTAAAGTTGTTGACAACCAAGGTTTCACTACTAGGTATCATGATAGATGTCCCAAGTTCTTTGAAGATGGAGGAGTAGGTTGGGCGGAGAGTCGCGATTTATATGCTTTTGTGGATCGTGTGCCGGAGGAAGAAGAGAGGAATCAGAAAAGTGACTTTGCTAGTCGCTTACTACCGCAGCGCGAAGGAGATAAAAACGGATGGATAAGCGAGGAAGAAGAGGAAGAAGAGGAACACGAGGAAGAATACGAGGTGGACTCGGATTTGGAGTCTACGGCTACTAGTAGGTTCAATCCGATACAAAGATAGAAATTGCGCTCCGGATTAGTTGACCTCTTTATGAGAAATTTCTGACATTTGATTTTGAGTTTAGGTCCTTTTGTTTCATTTAGATGATTGAATCTTGGATTATTAAGTTTTGTTTTGGAAGTTCATCTTAAGACGAGTTTGAAAATTTTGTTTGATTAGTGGAGATAAAACAAAATTTTGAAAGTATAGTTCCTGTCTGTTGTTTCTTTCTGATAGATTCGTTAAGTTTCCGTTAGTCCTCATAAGTTTCGTCTGCTATTTATTTGCTTAGTGATGTTGTTTAATTACAGCTTGAAATGAAGTATGACCGTCATGAAAGTATACTCATGCGGATCTAGTTTGTTATAGTATGTTACTTGTATGTTATCTGTATGTGGTATGTTTTGTTATGATGTTAGATATGTGCTTTGTCATGACCCGAGACAGAATATAGTGACAATAAGAACTTGTTATGTGATGCAAGTATTATGACGCCTGATCAACGTAATAATACCGAGATCATATAATCTGAACTTATTGAAGGTATACGACGTCTGGGAAATGCCTGTGGGTGATGTGTGAATGGACTTTGACTTGTATCTGTTATTTGGCACTTCTCATGTTCGTTTGAAATTCCGTACCTAATTGTGAGATTTTCGTCGATATCTGTTACGTATAAGTTTTGTACGCTTGGAATCTGAAGTTGTTATGGTCTGTACGAACCTATAGATTGCTATGACCACCTTAAGCTTGTACGTCTCCACGTACTTCTGCGACTAGTGAGGCCGATAGGATTTATTCCGTCTATGCATATGTAGTTCTCATCATTAGATATCTGAATAAGTTAGAAATTGTCGTTTGGTTTTCTGCGTCTCATCTGTTCTCTGCCATTACTTGATAAGTATATAATTATCTGTTATAAGTATTTGCTATTGATTTGATTTCTGAAAGGGTATGAGTTTAAATATTCTGATAAGAAATCCATTTGTTCCGAGATAAGATTAACGTTCGTTATATTCCTAGAAATTCTGAAATCCGATTCGTTTTATGTTCTGTTCCGCCTTGTTCAAATTTCGAGGATGAAATTTTATTTTAGAGGGGAAGAAATTGTAAAACCTGAATTTCTAAAATTCACAAAAAGACTAAAATACCCCTATGATCACAAAGTATGAATAATTAATTTAAAGAGTACCAAATAAGCTATGTAAATTCAGAAAATTATCAGATATGATCATGAATAAATTTTAAGAACTTTATAAGTTTAATTTTTTGTATTTTGAAAAGTATAAAAATTGGCCATATAATTATTTAGGCCCTAAAAGTATTTAAACTAATTAATAAAGTGTATAAATTAAGAACAAGGCCCAAAGTAATTTAAGAAAAATGCATGGTAATTTTTGTGAGTCCAATACATTATATAGCCCATATAAAAATTATAAAAAAACCATATATAAACACATTATACGGTTTAGTCTAACCCCTAAAAACCGATTATACCTTCCCGACCTAAGAAAACCCTAAACAAATCGACATTCGTTTTTCAAGGCTTAGAGCTATTTTTCTTGGACGAGTTTGAAGGTAAAGAAGGTGTTAAAAATCTGGTTCGAGGTTCTAAGGTGCTGGTTTGATCGTGGTTATTTTCTGGGTCGATTAGGGTTTTATCGAGTGGAGTTTGTGTGTTCCTTGGTTCTAACGTCCTAATCTCATCAAGGGTATGTTTCCAATATTATTTTTAGTCCTAAAAATCATATAGAACCTGTAAAAATTATTCATGCATATTTAACAAGTCGTATGGAATTGTTTTGAATTAAAACCCTAAAAGAGTATAAAATAGCGAACGAGCATATAATAACCTTTAGAACCATGATCTGATTTTTATGGAAGCTCTTATATGTTATACGACCTGGATAAAATACATGTTCATGAATTCGAAGCTTGTGTGATTTGTTTTGGTTTAATTATTCGATCGCGTATGAATAAGAAAAAGAAAATAAAAAGGGACAATTAGGGTTTATGAGAATTAGGGTTTGCTTGTTATAATTAAGAGTAATTAATGCAATAGTAATGATGAATTAATGGTGGGCTAAACCTAGGTTTAGGGTTTGTACTTGAATTATGCATAATTCGGTTTTAAATAAAAGTTTTAGGTTGGTTTTGTAAATTATGAAACTTAAAGGTTATTTCTGTAAACAGTAAAATGAAGGTACTAAGCGTATAAAAATAAGTATGAGGGTTAAACGTGTAATTTTGGATATTTAGAGGGCCATTCAAATTTTTATTAAATTAAAAGGGTATGTTTTGTAAATTCTAAAACCTTTGGGCTAAAACTGTAAATCTGATAATATAAGGTTAGATTGTGAAATTAAAGATGTTAAAGGTGTAATATGTGATTCTGAGTAATTATGGGTCGACAAGTGTGAGTTGATTGTGTAGAGGCATGCACGAGTTTTGAGATAACTTCGGTTTATTTTCATATACGTTCTAGGTCAAAGTGGAAGTCATTAAAAGAGGTAACATGTGAATTAAATGCATATTAAGTAATATTAAAAAGTATGGGAAACCCTAGAACCTAAATAGGAAGTTGATTAGGGTTAAAAGCTAAGTGTGTAAATTCGTTATTTCATGTGAGAAAGGGTAAATTTTGGAGTCATTAATAGCTATTGATTAAAAGTATAATGAGCTAGTACTAAGTGTGTCGTAAACATACGTGAGTTATGATTTTATGCAAGAAGTCACATATCATAAATTAAAGTATTGTATGCATGGTCTCATTTAGGTTGCATTCGAATAATGTTACGTGTTAGTTTTGGTTAATCATGTAAGTTATAAAGGCTTGAGTAAACTATTTTGAAAGAGAATCCTAAAATCCGTCTTTGACATTTAAAAACCCTATACTTTGAATGATGTAAGTCCTCAAATAAGATATTTATCATATTAAACCCTTAAGTTTACCGTTTGCCATTTGCAACCCATAAGTTTGGTTAATCAATGACTAATACTCTAAAATGTTGGAATTTCGTCCGTCAATAAAAATGAGAATATTCTGAAAAATCTAAAAGTATTAATGAGATTAATCCGTTATGACATTACTGATGCTAATAAGTATTAAATAAATCATAATCCGTGTAGATTCGTTGGAGGAGACGCGACGTTACATCTTCTTGATTCATTCATTTGTTGCTTTTCTCTCATTTGCTTTAAGGTACATATATTCTGACCTTTTCAGTAAAGGTCCCTCATGTTTTCCTTCTTTGTCATTTCTCTCATGCTTATTAGGATTCCCGATGCCATTGCTATGAACCCTTTTCTGGATGTTTGATCTGTTACTTATCTGAACTTATGTTCTAGTGAACTATGCAATATCTGATGTGAACTTATGTTAGGAAGATTTTGATATGCACAATCGTTGAACCTTGCCATGGTTGATTATGAACTTCTACTTATAAATGTATGATATGCCACTGTGATGTGAATTTCTGACTTCTGAATATCTAAATATGAACCTTATGATATGAACTATCTGATGTGTCATCTATGACCTTGTGTTTGACTTTGATATGTGCTATATCTAAAAATCTGTTCGACTTAAGCTAGTGGTTACCTGAGCCAAATATTTCACTAGTCATGGGGGTTCCATGTCCGTATCAGTGATGCACCTCTAATATGACTCTAGGGCAGTAGAGTGATGTTCTGCCACGTCTCTGGATGGTGAAGCATATTTTGTATATGTAGGAAGGGGCGTATGGATGCATCCTAGATCTGATCTGTTATCTGATATGTTTTCTGGTGAATGATGTCGTGTGCAATACGCGTCTTCACAAAATTCTGGGAGCTAGCTACTCCAATTATTTTTTGAGGTTACCTTTTGAAGAAGAAAGATATTTCTGATATGATATGTTAGTGAATGTGCTTATGACGTATTTGTTCACGTAATTATTAGTTGCTATGCTGAAATAGAATTAATATGTTTAAACATGATTCGTATATCTGATATTATGATTTGTTATCGTTACGTGAGTGCGTTGATCTGCGAGATGAATGTGCTAGTGTATAATTGAGTGTTTTGAAGGTTAATATGTATGATGGTTCATTTGATTTTGTAAACCTTGTCTATTGGTTAATTATCTGTCTGTATATGTGACCTGCCACGTTAAACTCTGCTAAGGTTAGGATTTGATCTGAGAACTGGTTTAGCTATTATGTCTGCCATGACTTGTCTGCTAGTTCCGCTGCTACACTATTGAATTAAGGGCGTTAAATGTAGATCTATTGATTGTATGAATGCCACGTTTATTGTCTAGAAAGTGTTTCCGTTAGTTTTGAGACTCTTCGTTTGGCTTATACGTAATCTGTTATTCTTGATATGTTAAGTGTTTGGTTGTTCTGATGTGTTTGTGTTTGTGTCATTAATGTGCTATGAGGTGTTTAAACTGTTATATGGTTGTTTTTGGATTTCTATATATTTGTGCTTCCGCAGAATCCTAAAAGATCCCTCATCATCATTTCAGTGTGATTTCGCTATTTGTATATTTATTTTTTGTTTAGCTTTTGTTTCGTTATATCTGTTCACTGGGCTTTGTAAGCTCAGCCGCATTTTCTTTTCCTGCAGCAGGTATTTAGCATTCAAGATGAGCTTATGGGATAGCTGATCTGGGTTGAGAGTAGAGACAAGAGCAAGATTTGCAAATAGGGATCTTAGATTTATTTTGAATAATAAGTTATTTATATTATCTTTTGTAAGTTTTGTAAAGGTTTCCGCTTTCGTATAGTATTTAAAGTTCTGATATGAAACCGTATTGTGATATCTTTACCCTTGTCGGGTCGGGGTGTTACACCTTTGCATCCACCATGTAGTGAAAATCACTCAAGTGATCTTCAGGTATAGCTTGAAGGAGGATAGTTTTCACTTTGTGCTCTCTTTGCACAGCCAGTATCTCTTCAGCAGATTTGGGAGGAGCAAAGGTAAGATTACCATCAGGGTCAGTGACAGCTCTCTTCAAACTGTTTCCATTCTTCACGATCTCCCAAAGATTCCAATCAATGTTGGAGATCCAGTTCTGCATCTTCATCGTCCACAGATCGTACTCTTCCTTCTTTAGATAAGGAAACTTAGCATTACTGTTGGGGAGACTGAGTTGTTGCATAGAGGTGTTGTTATTGTTGTTGGTGACTTCAGTTTCATCATCAGTTCCAGGCATGATGAAGATATTTTTGGTTGTATGGGTGAAATGAAGATATTGTTCTTAGTATCGAAGAGACTCTCCCGAGGCTCTGATACCACTTGTTAGAAACAAAGACCTTGATAGATCTTCTGAGCACTCGCAGATCATTAGTTATACTTATGTAATCATAAGCACACTAATAGAGAATCTCTATAACTTGTATTCTTTAGCGGAATATAAATACAAGCTATGATAACTAAGAACACTTTGATCCTCTATGGATATTTTATTATCTGAAACTATGTGTTTCGAACACCTATTTATTACATAATAATAAGTTCCTTTTATAGACAAGGAACCCTAATTCGTTTCTAGGGAAACGTCTAAGTATGTAACTAAACATTTGTTTAACCCATACAAAGAATAATTATGGGTAAACTCTAAACATGCCCATGCTAACCTTGGGCAGTACAATAATACCCATGCTAACCTTGAGCAGTACACAAATGAAGATGGGTTAGCATATAAATAATAACGCCCATGCAAATCCTACGTGGATTCACGACTTCAGCAGAATCGTGGCACGGCTTCAACACTTCAGCAAAAACTCTTCTTCAGCAGATTCTGCATAACTTCAGCAGAGTCCTTCAGCAGAAATGACAGCAGAATTCCTACTTTGCATAATTCCCAACAGGTAACTTTGTTTATTTAATTTGTTTGTCTAATTTGTTAATTATTTGTCAAGCATTCACTCTTTTGATTTTTATTACACACTTGCATATGATAGGTGATGACACCAGCTCGGGCATGAAGGATATAGAAAGAAAAGGACAGTAAACTAGCCGAACTCCTAACAACATAGAGGGTATGTTTGGTACGCTATATTATTGAGCAATTATGTTTATTTTTTTGAAAAAATAAGCTACTTAAAATATAAGTTTTGTTGGTTTTCTATAATCTTTGGAAATCAAATGATACTTTATATAACTTATAAAAATAATATCTTTTATAATCTCCATTTTCATCTATAGCTGCATCTCGAGTTCTACAACACTTACTTTTGCGAAACATAATCTCTTATGATATCATAAGCAAACTTTTGAACTACAAGTTCTACGCTAGGTAGGACACTAAGTAGAAAAGTATACATAAATCTTTTATATAATAAAACAAAACCCCTAGTGGGAATTTTTCATTTCAAAAAAATCAAACCATACTTTATTTGGTAATAACTGGATTATTATTTATTTAAAAAAAAATATATTGAATAAGAAAAGCCTAAAAATACTTCCAAATTTATCCATCTCTTATAAAAAACGAATTTGATTTGTGATTATTGAAAAAATCTTTAAAAAATATATGTGTCAAAATTAGAAAAAAATAAAACTTGTAGAATGATATGTAGATGTGCATAATCGTATAATTTTAAAGGTTCAGTAACATGTTTAAACAACTCCGTGACACCCGACTAACCGCAAGGACCGTTTTGTACTAAAAAATGTGCAATGTCATCATTTTAGAGGAATGAAACATTAGTGACTTAGGACAAATTTTTCGCAAAGTTTAGTGACATATTTGTATATTAACCCATTATGCTCCAATACACGTCATCTTTAAACCGGTAACAATAGGTTGCAAAACTATTGGTATCCAATATAACCGGTTACGTGAAGTATAGTAACCTAGATGACAAAAGATAAACATTAGTGACTTAGGACAAATTTTTTTGAAAATTTAGTAACTTTTTTGTATATTAACCCAACTTTAAATAAATAAAATATGTGTGCTGATAACTTTTGTCCCTTCACCTCGTGTCACACGCCAAACCAACAAAAAATTACTCACACAAGATAGTAACTATACACACTTTCATTTTTCTTTCTTTTGTTTTCTTTCACAATTCAAAACACACAAACTTACTGCTGGTAACTAGTAAGTTACGATAGTTAAAAAAACAAGATAGGTAGCATGGTTGTTAAGATCTCGATCCTGATCCTAGGATCTTACGATTTTACGATACTACAAAGCAAAAACGATCCTACGTTGGATCTTTGAGAGATAGGATATTTGTAGGACCCGATCTTGACGATAGGATCTTAAGATTTTGATAGATCCAATTTTACTTTTTTCGAACTACAAGCTAAAAATTTACAAATTTATATATTAAGTTTTGTAGAATAACAAAAACAAAAGGTTAATTGAATTAAACACTTCATAATCAAAGTTTTGACATACATATTCATGATACAGGATATAGAATGATATGTAGATGTGCATAATCTTATAAAAATAATTTTAACTTGTTACCGGATTTTTAGATTACCAAACATTTTTTTTTTTTTTTTTTTTTTTTTTTTTTAGATATGCTTTAAGATTTTTTGAGAACGAAATGAGAGTTGAGAATTTGAAAAACCCGTTTAAATGGAACTATATTTTTCCTTTATGAAAAGATTATCTCAGATTCTGATGATGGGCGGCGACAATGAGGATAAAAAATAGAGATGTTACCAATGATTATTAGGGTTATAATAAGATACTTAAATGATGGATTAATAAATCTTGTTTTTTTTTGTTTTTTGTTAGAGAGAAAAAAAATGAAGAATACTAGATTGAGATTTTCATTTTATTAGTTATAATTATAATTGTTGAAAAAAATATGACTATCGGATTTTCAGTTTTTTTTTTCTTTAAAAAATAAATAAATAAACAAATACAAAAAAAAATTCTAAAAATTGAATTATTTTTACCTACTAAACGCACATTAATTCTTTCAAAGTGAAGGTTTTTTCATGCAGTGAACCCCTTTATTCAAAGAAATTCAATTGGGGAGGTCGGGGTTGGGTTAGGGACGAGAGAGAAAGAAAGGTTATTTTAAGTAAACGGGTTCATTCTCTAAAAACATTCAAAATAAAGGGGGCTTAAATGTTGGTTATAAAGGTCAAATGAAAGGTCAAAGACGTTTTGCAAACTGAGAGCCCCGTTCTTTCTTTATAGTTGTGAAATTTGTCGCGTTTTTTTTTTTTTTTTTTTAGATCTGCTTTAAGATTTTTTGAGAACGAAATGAGAGTTGAGAATTTGAAAAACCCGTTTAGATGGAACTATATTTTTCCTTTATGAAAAGATTATCTCAGATTTTGATGATGGGCGGCGACAACGAGGATAAAAAGTAGAGATGTTACCAATGATGATTAGGGTTATAATAAGATACTTAAATGATAGATTAATAAATCTCGTTTTTTTTTGTTTTTTGTTAGAGAGAAAAAAAATGAAGATACTAGATTGAGATTTTCATTTTACTAGTTATAATTATAATTGTTGAAAAAAATATGACTACGGATTTTCAGTTTTTTTTTCTTTGAAAAATAAATAATAAACAAATACAAAAAAAAATTCTAAAAAATTGAATTATTTTTACCTACTAAACGGCACATTAATTCTTTCAAACTGAAGGTTTTTCATGCAGTGAACCCCTTTATTCAAAGAAATTCAATTGGGGAGGTCGGGGTTGGGTTAGGGATGAGAGAGAAAGAAAGGTTATTTTAAGTAAACGGTTCATGGTCCTAAAATTTTTTTTTTTTTTTTTTAGATCTGCTTTAAGATTTTTTGAGAACGAAATGAGAGTTGAGAATTTGAAAAACCCGTTTAGATGGAACTATATTTTTCCTTTATGAAAAGATTATCTCAGATTTTGATGATGGGCGGCGACAACGAGGATAAAAAGTAGAGATGTTACCAATGATGATTAGGGTTATAATAAGATACTTAAATGATAGATTAATAAATCTCGTTTTTTTTTGTTTTTTGTTAGAGAGAAAAAAAATGAAGAATACTAGATTGAGATTTTCATTTTACTAGTTATAATTATAATTGTTGAAAAAAATATGACTATCGGATTTTCAGTTTTTTTTTTCTTTGAAAAATAAATAAATAAACAAATACAAAAAAAATTCTAAAAATTGAATTATTTTTACCTACTAAACGCACATTAATTCTTTCAAACTGAAGGTTTTTTCATGCAGTGAACCCCTTTATTCAAAGAAATTCAATTGGGGAGGTCGGGGTTGGGTTAGGGATGAGAGAGAAAGAAAGGTTATTTTAAGTAAACGGGTTCATTGTCTAAAAACATTCAAAATAAAGGGGGCTTAAATGTTGGTTATAAAGGTCAAATGAAAGGTCAAAGACGTTTTGCAAACTGAGAGCCCCGTTCTTTCTTTATAGTTGTGAAATTTGTCGCGTTTTTTTTTTTTTTTTTTTTTTTTTTTTTTTTTTTTAAGGTAAATGTGCAAAATAATTATTTTAATTTCCTTGAATTTAACCTTAACGTTTGTACCATGTAATTCAACAGTCAATTGTGATGAGGGCAAAAGTTCATTATAGATATCAAATTTATCGTAGATCCAATTAACCAATAATAGCCATTCATTTTTTTTATTAAAATAAACTTTCACCTTTTTTAAAAAAATTAAATATCTCGCAAACCGTTAATTGTTACGCTATAAAAATCATACTATCGCGACGAGAATTAAATTATCTTTTTATAGATATGCACTACTATATATTTTTAACGATTTTTTTTTTCAAAATTTCGGCCGAGAAAAATCATATATGATTTGTGAAAATCATATATGTTTCGATTTTTATAAATCATATATAATTTGTGAAAATCATATATGATTTGTAAAAATCATATATGATTTGTGAGAATCATATATGATTCGATTTTTAAAAATCATATATGATATTTGAAAATCATATATGATTTTACAAATCATATATGATTTTTCTGGGCGGAATTTTTGAAAAAAAATGTTTGTCGAAAATATAAAAAAGTGCATATTTATAGAAAGACTTGCCGTCGCGATGGTGTATTTTTTATAGTTTGAAGATTTACTTGCCGTCGCGAAAATGATTTTTTTATTAACTTTGATAAAAAATAGATGGCTAAAATTGATTTATTATAACTATGGTAAATAAGAGATCTATATTGATCTCAACTCTTGTGATGAGTACCCTCCCATTCTTAAATCGCGCGGTATTAAAGGTGTTTACAAGGCGGCTCTTAAATCGGTATTAAAGGTGTTTACAAGGCGGCTCGATTTGTTAGTAAGAAAATTAAACGTTTCTCACTGGGTGGGTATTTCATTTAACTGCCCGAAACCGAACCGTGTTAGACGGATAACCGAACACGCGGGTTATATATAGTAACTATTATTTAATCTATTGCTTTTTATGCCATTGGTTTAGAAACATGACGATTATATTTTCGCATTTTTGTAAACAACTTTGTTTTACTATTAACCTCTTAACATTTTTTGGCAACATTCTAATTCTAACAAAATTTCGTTTAGCTGAAATCTTTCACTTTAGATGATCCTCAACTATTTTGGGCAATGTTTTCATATCAACTTTAGATAACCTGTTTTTCTTTCTTGCATTGCTAACATAACAATGCCTTTTTGCTTACCGTTTTATTATAGTTTTTAACTTTTGTGTTACACGTTAGCTTATTTAACAATAAGTCGCGAGAATGAAAAATGCCTTACATACGTCAAAGTAATACTAAAGCGAAATAAGACGTGTAATTAATTGAATTATGGGATAATCATCTCTAAATGTATCGAATTAACCATTATATTTTTTTGTATACATCAAAATTTTCATTTCTTATTTTACATACAAACTTTTAATTACTTGTATCGTATCCTAAACTTTAAGGAATAACTTACAAACTAGATATGTAAACTTTAAAGGGTTAATATACAAAGAAGTTACTAAACTTTCAAAAATATTTGTCCTAAGTCACTAATGTTTATCTTATGTCATATAGGTTACTACACTTCACCGGTTTTTCACATATGTTACTAAACCTTTTTGTATGTGCCACCCTAGTCACTACATGGAAGGGCAACCGGTTGTAGTTTGCCACGTAGGATACCTATACAACAAGTCACTAAACTTTGCGAAAAATTTATCCTAAGTCACTAACGTTTCATTTCTGTCATCTAAGGTACTCAACTACACGAGTTGTTAAATATGTTACTGAACCTTTAAAATATGTTTTCATCCCCTTTTACGTTTTTATTCTTTTTCAACCGTTTTTTTACGTTTTCATCTTTTTATACGTTTTCATCCGTTATTATACGTTTTTGTCCGTTCTTATACGTTTTTATACGTTTTATACAAATTTTAAAAGTTTTTATTCGTTTTCATCCGTTTTATACATTTTCATATGTTTTTATCCATTTTCGTCCGTTTTTCTTACGTTTTTGCCTATTTTCTTATGTTTTCTTACGTTTTCATCTGTTTTTTATGTTTTCATACGATTTCATCCCTTTTTTTACGAAAACGTATAAAAACGGACAAAAACGTAAAAAGACAAACAAAAACGTATAAAAACGAATGTAAATGAATAAAAACGTATAAAAGGTGTATAAAAACGTATAAAACGTATAATTTTAAAGGTTCAGTAACATGTTTAAACAACTCCGTGACACCCGACTAACCGCAAGGACCGTTTTGTACTAAAAAAATGTGCAATGTCATCATTTTAGAGGAATGAAACATTAGTGACTTAGGACAAATTTTTCGCAAAGTTTAGTGACATATTTGTATATTAACCCATTATGCTCCAATACACGTCATCTTTAAACCGGTAACAATAGGTTGCAAAACTATTGGTATCCAATATAACCGGTTACGTGAAGTATAGTAACCTAGATGACAAAAGATAAACATTAGTGACTTAGGACAAATTTTTTTGAAAGTTTAATAACTTTTTTGTATATTAACCCAACTTTAAATAAATAAAATATGTGTGCTGATAACTTTTGTCCCTTCACCTCGTGTCACACGCCAAACCAACAAACAATTACTCACACAAGATAGTAACTATACACACTTTCATTTTTCTTTCTTTTGTTTTCTTTCACAATTCAAAACACACAAACTTACTGCTGGTAACTAGTAAGTTACGATAGTTAAAAAAACAAGATAGGTAGCATGGTTGTTAAGATCTCGATCCTGATCCTAGGATCTTACGATTTTACGATACTACAAAGCAAAAACGATCCTACGTTGGATCTTTGAGAGATAGGATATTTGTAGGACCCGATCTTGACGATAGGATCTTAAGATTTTGATAGATCCAATTTTACTTTTTTCGAACTACAAGCTAAAAATTTACAAATTTATATATTAAGTTTTGTAGAATAACAAAAACAAAAGGTTAATTGAATTAAACACTTCATAATCAAAGTTTTGACATACATATTCATGATACAGGATATAGAATGATATGTAGATGTGCATAATCTTATAACGACTATTAAGATAATGACACTATGTGTTTCGAACACCTATTTATTACATACTAATAAGTTCCTTTTATAGACAAGGAACCCTAATTCGTTTCTAGGGAAACGTCTAAGTATGTAACTAAACATTTGTTTAACCCATACAAAGAATAATTATGGGTAAACTCTAAACATGCCCATGCTAACCTTGGGCAGTACAATAATACCCATGCTAACCTTGAGCAGTACACAAATGAAGATGGGTTAGCATATAAATAATAACGCCCATGCAAATCCTACGTGGATTCACGACTTCAGCAGAATCGTGGCACGGCTTCAACACTTCAGCAAAAACTCTTCTTCAGCAGATTCTGCATAACTTCAGCAGAGTCCTTCAGCAGAAATGACAGCAGAATTCCTACTTTGCATAATTCCCAACAGGTAACTTTGTTTATTTAATTTGTTTGTCTAATTTGTTAATTATTTGTCAAGCATTCACTCTTTTGATTTTTATTACACACTTGCATATGATAGGTGATGACACCAGCTCGGGCATGAAGGATATAGAAAGAAAAAGACAGTAAACTAGCCGAACTCCTAACAACATAGAGGGTATGTTTGGTACGCTATATTATTGAGCAATTATGTTTATTTTTTTGAAAAAATAAGCTACTTAAAATATAAGTTTTGTTGGTTTTCTATAATCTTTGGAAATCAAATGATACTTTATATAACTTATAAAAATAATATCTTTTATAATCTCCATTTTCATCTATAGCTGCATCTCGAGTTCTACAACACTTACTTTTGCGAAACATAATCTCTTATGATATCATAAGCAAACTTTTGAACTACAAGTTCTACGCTAGGTAGGACACTAAGTAGAAAAGTATACATAAATCTTTTATATAATAAAACAAAACCCCTAGCGGGAATTTTTCATTTCAAAAAAATCAAACCATACTTTATTTGGTAATAACTGGATTATTATTTATTTAAAAAAAAAAATATATTGAATAAGAAAAGCCTAAAAATACTTCCAAATTTATCCATCTCTTATAAAAAACGAATTTGATTTGTGATTATTGAAAAAATCTTTAAAAAATATATGTGTCAAAATTAGAAAAAATAAAACTTGAAGAAGGCGGAGTAATCTACAAAAACGTTAGGGGTTAAAACTGAAATTTTGGAAAACAAAACCACCCCAACACATCCAACCGAGCCACACACATCATCCAACACAGTTTTCTCTCAACTCGATCTTCAAAGTGAAACCCTAAATAAGAAGTTGGTCTATTTGAAAACAAATTAAAGAAAATATGGTTGAATTTAATTGTTGTTTTAGTGCTTCTAATGATCATTTATTTAAGGAAGAACAATAATCTTTCAATTGCATTAAGGTATGATTTTTAATGTTTAATTTCTTGATTTTGTTTATATTTGATATAGGGCTTTTAGTTATATTGTAAAAGGGTTTTTGATTTTGCTATTAATTTTGCATCAGTTAAAAATTAGGGTTCTACTATTAATAACAATTACTTGATCATCAAAACTTTTGATTTAACAAAAAAAAGGGCTTCTAATCAGAGGATTGTAAGTGATTATGTTTTTTGATTCAAGGTATCATGTATTTTGGATATAAAAGTGTTAATTATTGTTGAATTAGGTTTAGGTCTCTTTTCAACACAGGTTGGTGATTATTAATACAAACTATGAGTAGGGTTGGGTTTTTTTTTTTATTATTATTATTATTATTATTATTATTATTTATTTATTATTATTTTTTTTATGTTAATGCGGTATCTGTGTATGAAAATGTATTAAATATTGAAAATGTGTATGTAAAAAGTATGCGCCTCGCCTAGGTGAGGCATGTGCTTTCGCCCTGTCGCTTCTTGCTTCGGCTTTTTGCCCCTTGGCGCAACAGAGCACCTCATGCTTTTTAAAATCCAATGTGAGAGTCCATGTAACGAACGAAACAATGCCTGAGGAATTGATGGTATTCGTCATGGCTTATCACCTTTGCTATTCTTAACTCTCCATGGAACAAAAATGGGTTAAATGAAATGCCTAAAATGTTATTAGAACACCTCCATGGTATTAGTCATGAATTGCTATGTATGTGATGCTTTTATTTGTTCTTTTTGGAAGCTATGTCTTTGATTCTGTGTAGGTTTTTGTTTTATATTGTGATAGATAAATGAATCATTTTGGTTTATTTTATGTTGTTATTGTAAAACAGTGTTTACTAACGTATTGTTCTATATAGGGCATGGATGAAGCTACCCATGTGATATCTGGAGTCTTGGTTGCATTCTTGTGGAGCTTTGCTCTGTAAGTTTGATCTTGATTCCCCGATACCATTGGTGATTTTGTGCATATACGATCATTTGGAGTGAATTAAGCTATTTTGGAAATCAACTTATTTAAAAAAGGAATAGCAGATAAGCTGTTTTATTGGGAGTTTAAGACTTTCATGTTTGAGTGGATTTCGGCTTATACTATTGGTTATAAAGCAGCTAAGTAATTCTGCTTATAAGCTTTCTATAAAGCAAATAAGCACTTACAAATAAGCAATCCCAAATACCACTTGATTAAGTATCATACTTTTGTAATTTGTAAAAATCAAAACCTTTTTGTTTTGTGCATACTTTAGAAGTTTAGATCATCCTTTTGTATCTATTTTTGTTTTTGCTGATGATTAATGAAATGTAAACGTTTGATTTACAGGATTCAGGGAAAGTATCAACTGTAACACGAGTAAAATGGTTTCTACGCAGGTTAGACATAAAGACCTTAATATTCATATTCGTGTTGGTCCCAACCTTCATCTTCGGCTTATACATGCACGGTCAAAAAATCTCATACTTCTTACGCTCATTATGGGAAAAACCACCAAAACCCTTCAACGAAATCCCGCATTACTATCACGAAAACGTATCAATGCAAAATCTTTGTAGCCTTCACGGATGGAAAAACCCGTGAGTTTCCAAGACGGGTTTTTGTTGCAGCTTTATTTAGTAACGAAGTTGATCTTTTGAAAACAAGATGGCGCGAATTATACCCTTACGTTACAAAATTTATACTTCTGAAATCAAACTCAACGTTGACTGGAGTCCCTAAACCGTTAGTGTTTTCTGGTCACCGTGATGAGTTCAAATTTGTGGATTTGAGGTTGACTTATGGGGTAATTCCGGGTCGTTTTGAAAAGGATGAAAACCCGTTTGTGGAAGAAGCCCATCAAAGACTAGCATTGGATTATTTAATGAGAAAAGCAGGGATCGAAGATGATTTATTAATACTGTCAAAATGGCCATATCAAGAAATATATTAAGGAAGGTAAAAGTGTGTAAGTCGAAGGATGGTAAAAGTGTGTAAGTTGAAGGATTGGTCAAAATGGCCATATCAAGAAATATTTCAACGGGATCGGATTAACTATTTAAGTGAGGTTTAACAACTTAACTCTTTTGTTCACTACTGAATTTTATATTAACCAATCTATAAAATGAAAATTATAACTTAATAATACTTACTGTTGATCAAATTATTGATTGTTTGACAATTTCTACATAATTGAGAATTTACATGTAAATATCGTTGAGTAGTTTATACATTTTTCATTAGTTGGGTATTTAAAACTATCCAACTTATATTGATATACAATGTCTTCGGAAAAGAATACCAAAAACAATAACCAAATTATATTCGATTAATGTGTAAATCGCGTGCGTGCACGGGTATTAGTATTCTTGCTATTGCAAAACATGTTTTTAAGTAGTTGAATCCCACCCCTTAAAAAATACTTGGTCTCTATATGCTCTAATTTAATATAATTCTTAATTGTCTGATTTAAATTTTCTGCTTTTCCAGTTGAAATTTACTGATTTTCGATGCTGCCAACTTATTTTCCTTTGAAGTGGGAGAGCACGGGAGACCAATGGTGCTACACTTCTCCAATAGATTGGGCAGCAGCCAATGACCACTACGAATTAGTCCGTGAGCTTCAACACTTAGACAGTAACCACCTGATCAATTCTTCCCTTAGGCGTATACGTCACCTTGAGGTGGTATGGAATGATGAGGAACAGTTTGATGATGTTGCTAAAAACCGTTCTTTAGTAGCCCAAAATCTCTTACACGAAGGTGACCATAAAAGAGGAAAAAATTCGCTCATCGAGTCTGGTTATGTCGGGTGGCTTCTGTACACTGCTGCATCAGCGGGTGACTTCGCGTTTGGGGAATATGGTGTGACTGATATATGGTATGCGGCTGCCAGGGTATAGTCAGGGCTCGACTATCTTGCATACTGTAGCTGGACAAGGTCAAGTTGAGGTATGATGTCTTTGTAATATTTGTTATTGCCTGTTTTAATTACTTAGTTTGATAGTTTGCTTTATTTATCTGTTGGTCTGTTAAGTGGTATATTGTAAGATAATATGATGCAACAATATTTTGGACTGTCAGTGTGGAGACTCATGCATGGAAGCACAACAAAATATACAGACACTTTCAAAAATTTCTTTTTAATGCCACTGATGTATGAAAGTTCCTGATTTACATTATGCAAACATAAAAAAAAAATAGTGGAACTTGAAAGTGTATCCGCTGATGATGTCTTTTTGGGACCAAAAATTTGGCCAATTCACCAGCTTGCAGCCTGTAATACAATTCATGGCCTATAATGCTTTTCATTGTCTCAAAAAGCACTGGTCATGCTGGAACCTGAATCCGGTAATTTCCCATGATAGCACCTTTGACCCGTTGAGATCAAACAGACAGTTTGGATCTATTAGAAGCCTCATTGACCTTAAAAGTTAAATATGACTTTATTTTTAGTTGATATGATGAGTTGGGCTTTTGTGAAAGATAGAGAGATTGCTAAGAGAATTATTGCATGTATAGAGATCAACACCATTGGTGTATCAAGAGATTCACATATTGGAGCAACAAATATTAAGCAGTGTCCAATAGTTTTAATGATGCAAACTAAAAAGAAGCTGAATAAATCTTCGATTATAGCTACACATTCGTGGAAGAAAGAATTAAGAAATAAGAAAAGCCATTTATAAAACTAAAGTTTTTAGTTTACCCAGTTTCCCACACCAGACGTGTTCTTTCTGTGGCCAAACTTTTTGACAACGTTATTGAGGTAAATTTATGTTATGTAATTGATAATTAGTTTAATACTATTTGCTAACTTATGTTATCAGTTGGTCTTATTTATTTTAGACTTATTATTCTATTTTGTTGCTAATTATTATTGGAAAACTAATAAAAGTGCTTACTGTTTCATGTTTATAACTTTTCCAATTTGTAGGTTTTTTGAATACTTTTCCTATTGTTAAAAAGCTTATGCCCTTTGTACCTGCAGAGTCAATGTGCCCAATAGAATTCATGCTTATTATGCATAGATCTGTTAATCTTTCTTATCAAGTTCTTCATAGTTCTATGGGTACTCATAATGTATAATCATAGATGGATCATCACATACTGTTGTAATCTTAATAATTTCATGGCTGCCTATTTGAACACTTTCCCCATTGTTGAAAAGTAAAAGTCTTATGCCTTTATTGCACTCTTTAGTCTTTACTTGACTGATCATGAGGTTTAAGTGGTGGAATCCCCCAAACAAATTTAGTTTCTTGCAGGTTTAATTGTAGGTTTGTTAGTTTGTTAATCCATTATTGGTTTTTGTGGAATCTTTATGTGATGAATGACTGTTGTTAGTAACGGTTAAAAAACATTGTTGATGGGCAGATTGTTCTTTTAGGTCGAGTGTGTGTAGGTGGAAACTAATATTTTGCTACTTGCATTGTTTGTGTTGCAGGTAACAAAATTTGTGAACAGATGACGTGGTCAATTGAGTATTCTAGAACAGAAAGTTAGATGCCATAGGCGAAACAAGGTGATGTATGCAACCTTTATCAAGTAAGAGAGCAGTTACATTAATCCTAATGTTTTTATGGGTTACATTATGTTGTGATATACTTTTGCTCCAACAGTAAGTTGTTGATTACATTCTTGATCACACTTTTTTTATGATTTCTAAGAAACTTTATTTACTTCTATTGTAGGGCACAAATGTCTATGTGAAGAATCCATTATAGCACAGTCACATCTACTATTTGACTTGGAATAGTAAGAATGCTATGTAAAATAAAAGAGGAAGGTAGTGTTATGGATAAAAGTAGTGGCGAAGATCTGGTCAACCTTCTAAACGAACAAGAAATACAAAACATGCTGATATTTTATCGAGGATTTTTTAAGAGACTGGAGGTAAGAAAATGAAGAATCAAGCATAGTCGGCAGTCGCATATTTTATGACGGAGAGGGTCCTTGGCCCATTGGCCACACACGTCGGAGAAAGCAGAGTACATGTTCTTTTATATCAGTTTCGAGTTTGTTTTCATTACATTGGTAAGTATCTTGCAACTAATTATATGCTCTTTTATACAGCCGACACGCAGAGAAGTATGTGAGAAAGGGTAGGCTGGATTGGTCCTAGGGTGCAGCCTCTAGAGAAAGTATCAAAGCTGCCCTGAAGCTACCTCACCTTCAGGTGACAAATGATTTAAGATATTATCCTTCTTTCTTTTTTTTTTTCTTTTTTTTTTTTCTTTTTTTCTTTTTTTCTATAAGCAGAATGCACATTTAAACTGTTGCTTTGGAATGCACAACATTATTTCAAAGAATATGCGAATAGCTTTCCCCTATGACTTATTTCTAAAAATACATCTGAATGACATAAGTATAATTCATAGACTATGGTTTTAAACCAAGTGGTTGAAGGATTGAATCATGCTACAAGCATTTAACCAAGTAGCATCGTAACACGACATATATACTCAAGTTGTGTGTCTCTCCCTTTTCCAAAGTATAATATGGTAGTGAATGTAGCCGTATTGTCACTCATATTTGTCTGGAAAGTGGATCTGAGGTTGTTAGCCATAAATGCAACATCATTTATTCACTGGGATGATTTTTTAACTATACATGTAATTTGTTTTCATCCTCTGTTTGCAGTTGACATTATTTCATATCCTCAAGTGAACACTCCATGTGAGATATTCACATATAAACATTGATTCACAATGTTTTAGCCAATAGAATCAATATAATTTGTTGCCTTTCACAAAACAATGAAATTGAGTAAAAAAAAAATCATTAAGTTGCCCATTTGACAGATGGAGTTAGCCATCCTCAAGTCCATGGACAAACGTTGAAGTACAACATGAAACTCAGAAAAGGTCGTGGATTAGCTAAAGGTATGGTTCTTTTATCGTTTGATTTATTAGTATACTATTGATCAACACAATGTATAAAATGTTATATTATTATTTAATCAACTCATTCCATTGTCATATTTATAAACAGACGTTGGCTTAATTTTATTTATATTATGCTCAACCTATAAAAAACAATCCATAAAGGGAGACCATTTCAGATTCATCTACAAAAACTCTTTTTAATGAATTCTTAGGTAAATTAATAGAACCTGAATCTTTTTAATGTTATATAATTATCTGATTTGTGCAATTACCTTTAAGTTCGCAATATTTCATTATTAATACATATTTAAAAGTTTATGTCAAAATCCTGTGCGTGCACGGGTATTATACCTTTTTGTTATAGTTTT
The DNA here is from genome assembly GCA_019973895.1 of Chrysanthemum seticuspe. NCBI lineage: Eukaryota > Viridiplantae > Streptophyta > Magnoliopsida > Asterales > Asteraceae > Chrysanthemum > Chrysanthemum seticuspe. The sequence goes on along the minus strand of BPTQ01000005.1, from coordinate 344,085,734 downwards.
GAGTATGTTATATCAGGTATAAGTTAGAGTTTCAGTATTATACTCAACCTGCCCAATTTGACCTGTGCATTCTTGAGGTAGTGTTTACTAATCAACTTTGTGGTTTTAATTTTCATGTTGATTAGGTAAAAGACTCGAGTTTTCAGAAGCCATTACCACCAATAAAAAGAAGGATGCCTGGTAGACCAGCAGATAAAAGAAAAAGAGATGCCTCTGAAAATGATGGTAATAGGAGTAGGATAAGTAGAAAGGGATAAATTAACCATTGTAGGCTTTGTGGTAAGTCTGGACATAATCAAAGGGGTTGTCCATCTAAAGAAGAAGGGTCCAATGGGTCTAAGAAGTCTGCTAGTGGGTCTAAGAAGTCTGCAAGAGGTGGTAAGTCCACAACTGTTTCTGCAAGGGAGGAGAGGTCTGAACAAGTTGAGATACCAACTGGTTGCTCTGCACCAGTTGAGTTATCTACACCTCCTCCTGGTTTTGAGATGTGTGCACCAGATAAGATTGCTACACCATCAGATGGAAGGAAAAGGGGTGGTGGTGTCAGGATGAGGGGTGGTGGTGTAATTGGTAGTGTAAGGGGTACTGTAAGTGGTAGTGGAAGTGGAAGTAGGAGACTTAGTACAATCAATGGGAAAATACTTAGGAGTAGAGGAAAAGGGGATGGATCAAAGGCTTGTATGTATCCTGGTGGTATTAAACCTATAGGATTTGGTGTTTCTTGGGATCCAGTTGATGGAGAGCCAATGTTAGGAGTAAGTATTGCTTCTGCACTCTTTTATTTTTAGATGTTAGGTTTATTAAGTTTTGGGTCTTAAGTTCATTAATGTAAGTTTTATTGCAGAATGCTATGGGGTTACCAAAACCAGCTTGGCCAATTGGAATAACACCAGAGGATGTGAGGATCCATGCTAAAACAGAAGAACCTGTTGTGCTACAAGATCCTATGTTGGAACCACTGGCTAGAAGAACTGCACAGTATGAACAAAGGATGGCTGAAAGGAGGAGTGGATCAGTGCAGAATTCAGTGCAGAATTCACCAGTGCAGAAGTCACCAGTGCAGAAAAAACAAGTTCATAAAAAACCAATTCAGAAGTCACCAGTTCAGAAACAACCTGTGCAGAGAACAAGGGAATCAGAAAGGATCAAGCAGCTGATGTTCAATAGGCCACCATCTCCAGGACCAGGATTGACTGAAGATGATGCCATCTCACTAGAATAGATGCTAGGTTTAACTAAAAATGGCTAGCCAATTGTTAGGCTGTTTTGTATATGTGCCATTTTAACTTGTTAACATTTAGTAGGATGGTATAACTTTAACATGTAGTAGGATGGTTGAACTTTAACATTTGCAGTATGCCCCTATTTTGTATATCTGCCATTGACATGTTGTATAACAAAATGACATGGTCATTGGGGTATGACTTAATGAATGATATTAGGATCTTTTGTATATAAGCTTTGTTACATCTTCTACCCTACTTACCTTTTATGATTTGTTACTTATGTTATATACACAACCATTAAAACAGACACAACCATTTGTTACTTCCACATTTGTTACATCTTTTGGTACCATTATAAACAGACAACCATTAAAACATACAAAATTCATTACATAACAACATAGATATTACATTATATGGTACCATTCATATCATTTCATTAGCTGGTACCATTCATTACATCCCATTGTTACTAGTCTTACTAACATACATCTCCAAAAGACAACTTAACCTACACCCATTGTAACTAGTCTAAACAAACCTAATAAGAAAGAACCCAACAATTAAAACAATCAACACTCTATTGTAGAAGGAAGTTCGAGAGTTTTGATTGTTCAATTGAACAATGTGATCTTGTGCATTCACCAAATTCACATGGAGCTCATACATCCTTGCTTGATAACAACGATTTGGTAATGCCACATCCACCCATCTAAAATAATTACAATTTCTTGTGGGATTCATGAAATTTGGGCAACCAAGAAATCTTCTTCCCGGGTTAGTTTGTGTCCAAGAGGTACGACATTTTGCAATCTCACCACAGCCACAAAGATTGGCCATTTTCGACTTGGAAGAAGATAAGTTTTGAGGTTTTGGATTAATTGGTTTGGAACCCTAATTTTGGAAGAAGATGAAGTGTGTTGGGGTGAGTTAGGTATAAAAAGGTGATTTTAGTGGGATTCCTAAGTGGACATGATTATGTGGAAGAATGTCTAGGTGGAATACCTATGTGGTAGAGGTGGTAAGACCACAACCGGTTACCAATCCTTCAAGTGACTAGGGTGGCACTTATAAAAAGGTTTAGTAACATATGTGAAAAACTTGTGAAGTATAGTGACCTATATGACAGAATACAAACATTACTGACTCAGGACAAATTTTTTTGAAAGTTTAGTAACTTTTTTGACAATATTATACACATATTTCTATGTAGAAATCATATGGACAATATTGTACACATATTTAATGCATGTTTTATGACAAGATTATTAATCATACTTAAGCAATTAATTATGATTGAATATTCTTTTCTAGACACATTAAATATATAAAGATGATAATTGTCATACTTGTTTTCATTAATATGAAATATGACAATGGAATATCAAAACTCTTTCTTGAGAAATTACTTGAGCGAGGACGGTAAGTAATCGAAAGGTTTTTTGAATTCATATAATCTTTGAAAGTGTACGAAGTGCAATAATTCATGAATGGATAAATGCATGCATCTATAAAATTATTCTTATGTTAAATTATTAAATCCTAGTTTTGATTTATAATTAAAATAAGATAAATTTTAAGTATTCCTGAAAGCTAGTGGGAGTATTATGTTAAGGTTTTAAATCTTATATGTTGTATAACATATAAGAAGTAACATTCCTTGTAAGCTAAATGTTAAGTCTTAGATTTGAATGAAACTTCACTTGTAAGATTTAAGAATTAAAGCATACAACCTTAGAATATATATGTTTATTATTAATAAACATGTGCAGTAAAATAAATGATTCTAATAAAACATGATAGATCATTTGGGAAATGGATAAATGTCTTTTGACAATATAGAACATAAATGAAATCTATGTTTGACATGTAGATTCATCATGTACATCATGTAGTTTATTCAAATTGTTGTATCATTCTTGAATGATAGATGATTTGACAACATTGATATCTAACTAAAAGTTATTAGATAACTTGTGTAATGAATATTCTAAAAGAATTACATCCTCAACCTGGAATTGCTCCTAGATTCTATGGATGAACAATATGTCAATTGTTGTGCAAATTTTCATCAGAATCAAACTTGAAAGTTTGGAAGACATCAAACATTACACAATAAGATATTAAAGATTACGGAGTATTAATGAGCATATTGTTGTTTGTATAGAATGATGTTGGTTTAATTGAGATGACACTCAATACTAGTCATGGTAGGATTTCATCCTTGTTAATGGCCATGTGAACTAGTTGTGCTACTAAGAGCACAGTTACATTATACATTAAAAGAATAAGAATACTTTAAACTTTAAAATGTTTGAAAGTTTAAATTGTCATAAATTGATGATAGAGGATGTCACACACTTTATGAATTATTATGTGGATTGGTGAATGCACACATACAAGGATTTCACTAATTAAATTCTTAAAATAAGTATTCTCAAAATTACGATAGATCAAGTTGGTTGATTTATGCCTTGTTAACAAGTATGATTGTCATTACTTGAGGCATACTTCATCAACTGGAATTTTCATGCATTGATCTATTTGGTATTTGGATAAGGGATGTTAAACAATTGTTATAATAAATCAAATACTTGGTATGTTTGATTTTATAATATATTGTATCATATATTTGCATGTTTAATCCGTGAATAAATTTATTTATTCTAAATCGTCCGTTGTCAATTAATGATATGGGAGTATCATTAAACTAAGACAAATCTGAGAGATATGGTAGAATATACTTGAAAGTATATTGATGAGAATGCATACCAATTTCAGATGATATTCAATGAATTGAATATAGGACTTATCCCAACTACATGATTTTACTTTATGGATATTGTTTTTAATAAAATCATGAATAGTTATCCTCAGACTTGAGATACCAGATAAGTGTCATGAATGTAGTGCACTTTTGTGGAACAACTTAACGCTATACGTAACTGGTAGTCATAAGGGTTGTTTCCTGAAGTGTTGCAAAGTTCATGGGTTATTCTTGTAGTCAAGATAGAATTTGTTCCTTCAAATTTATTTTGGAGTTTAATAATGTTGGGCCCCTCGTAGAGTTGACAAGATGTTTGTGTGGCCACACCCAAAATCTCCACTAAATATGTTTAGAAGATTTGGTAATCTTGCTCAATCACTTATAACGAGAAACAGAATGGTTGAATAAAGAATGACTTAATTTCATATCTTTATTTAACATGGTATTAGAAACAAAAGGATAATAATAATGAGAAATCATTAAAAGGTTTTCCAAGAGCCTTGCTCGAGTTGTACTAGAGGCATCGAAGTGTTGCTAAACGCTAACCGATGTGATCACTCTATTAAGATATGTCCAAGTGGGAGCTGTTGGTTTAATGGACAATAAATTAATAGACGTGTGTTAGGATCGAACTCGAGACCACTGGATTGCACACTTTGCGTATGAGAATTAAAGTTAATAATTAAATATAAATGTTATATTTATTTATTAATTGAACAAAATTATTATAACGGACGTTAAGTAATTAGTTGTAATGAACTAACGGTTGTTAAATGTAATTGGAAAATGACTAAGTAGTAAATAATGAGAAGGTTCCGGAATTCCTTGGGGGATACCTCATCCGATCGGCCACAAGAAAAGGAAACCCAATCCATCTACAACTCAAACTTATTCACCAAGTTTGTTTGGGTATAAATACAAAACCAAAGGTGTTTGTAATTTATCTCTTGTACTTATAAGCTAAAATATAAATTATTTTGTGTGTGTTTTGCTTAGAACCGATCGTAAATCACCTTGTGGGTGTCGATCCATATCTTTTCCAACTCAAATTGTTTTGTTTAATTAAAACTAGCATTTCTTTAATTCGGTATAGTACGTGTGTATAAGAAAGTGGTACTAACACATTATTGTTAGTATTTTTGGATTGAATCACAAAACGGTAAGGGGTAATTCACATAATCCTATAAACCCTGATTAGGGTTCATCCAATTGCTAGTTTTGTGGAATTGATTCTTGTTCGGCTAGAATCAAGAAAGGTACGCATATTCTGGTTTATGTTAATTAATTATTTGTTAATCTTTCCTATACGCTTCCGCATGTGTACTTGATGTTTATTGTTTATATTTATTATTAGTCATGTTATATAATTCCAACAAATTCTACATGTCAATACGTATGATGAACGAAAAATGTAGGGTTGTTTTTTACATTTTTCATTACTAATTTGACTGGAATGCGACTGTTGATGTTGTATTGGTGTCACTGATAGTGGTCCGGATGCTTTCAAAATGGAAAGAGTAGATTATTATCTACATAGAAGTAGGGCTCAGCATCGGTCTCGGACCGGACCGGACCGACCAAGACCGAGACCGAATTAGCCCAAAAGCCGAGACCGAGGACCGGACTGAATGTGGTTTGCTGAGCACTACATAGAAGCTCACCCGATTGGTTATTGAGATTCGCCCATATCACGGCTTGGTTTCCTATTTTTCTAATCGAGAGTGTCATCGTGTTCAATGTGTGGTTTATCATTCCCGGGATTCGGCTCATACAAGTTTGCCAGAAGTACAATTTGCATCCACTTTCAAGTGATTGTCTTGTTAATGAATTGATTATGAAAAACAAGATTATGAGTGATTTAATCACGATTAACCGGAAGATCAAGTTGCTTTTTTTAGATGGCAAAGTTGCTGAGGAACTTATGACAATGTCAAGGCTATTCATTCAAGGACTTTATTTACACTTACGATATTTTATGTTCAAATCCTAATCAGAGACCATTGGGCTCGGAATTGGCCCAACACCTATCTATAGTTGTACTTCTATTTTATGACACACAAGCAAAAAGTCTTTCTATCACTCTTGGAATAGGTGGTCTCGGAATTGTAACATGCTAGTAAGTCTGATTCTCTGTTCTTTTCTTTGCTCTCATATTATTGTTTTATTTTTCACTAATCTAACTAGGCTGTGATATTATTATTATTGGAGATTGAACTTTGCAATGATGATCATTTAGTTGCTTATCAGGAAGTGTTGTTAGACTCTCTGACAACTCATTATCACATGATAAACAGTGATGTCCTGAAATTTAATGGTGTGTAAATTCTGAGCTGTGAAGTTTGGAAGTCTGCACTGCTTTGTGTTTTCTCACTTTTATGAAATGGCTAACTCTGCTCCTAGTTAATGAGTCGGAAAATTATTGTGATATCAGCTATTGTATTTTTATCTGTCAAAATACTGTAAAGTAACTATTTGTTGGGACGAATTGGCCTACGCCCAAAAGAAAGTAAGACCAGGCCATATCAATAACCGACACGGATGTTTACATTAACTGTATTAAAGTCCACAACCGTTGTACGTAATGAAGAATGAGAAATGGCTTGTGATTCGAGATGTAGCACATCCATTATGGAATTCTAAATTCGAGATGTAGCACATCCATTATGAAATGGCTTGTGATTTCGAGTCACCCGTACATGGAATTCTAAATTCGTCCCCATAGAGTTTAACCAACCAAGCATACTATTCATTGGATTTTAATCATAATTCCGTATCCTTAATAGAAAATGTAGAAGCTAAAGTCTTGTATAATGAATAAAGCTTGTGGATTTTCGTCATCGTCAAGCACATGAGCCTTGACCAACCAACATTGATCTATAATCTCGCCTGTTTGAAACGAGTAGTTTAACTTTGCGACAAGATGCACTGAACTTGCTACATCGATTATAAGATTGTACAATCCTACGGGCAGGATCGCGATCTTGGTAACTTAACATTCACTTGTCCTAAGTGAATACCTCAAATAAATTACTCCAGTTTTTCGATTTTTTCCATTTTCACAAAATAAAATGATTTTATAAATATAAAAAGAATATGTTTATGTACAAGTATTCCACTAATTGCAGATGGACTATTTGTACTAACTATTGCTCCTGCAACCGTCTGGCCGGAAAATGGTTACAGGAATCACAATGATTGCCTGGAGTACCTTTCGATCACTTGACATCATCGTTTTCCAACATCCACAACACCTGAGACATCCGAGGTCTCAACTGTGGGTCTCGGCGAATGCACAACGAGGCACAATGGGACATGCACCGAACCTCGGCCTCTGAGTAACTATCTTTTAACCGCGGGTCAATCAACTCACCAATGGCAGTCTCTTCGAGCAATGGTCGTGCCTGCCAATTAATCAAACTCAGCAATTAACATTCACGACATACGCTAAAACAAAATTTAAGAAAACATAAAACCGAGATAGTTAAAACGCGTACCCATTCTGTCAGATATTGTTGGCCCTTCGGCCTGTTTATATCAACAGCTTTTCGTCCGGTAATGAGCTCAACCAACACTACACCAAACGAATACACATCTGCCTTTTCAGTAATTTCACCGGTTTGAGCATACTCCGGAGCCAAGTACCTACACAAAACCGAAACATGTTACTTTTTCTTTGCTTTCCCGATAACTATTATCCTATGTGTGTTTATAGATCCTCATGTAAATTTACCCAAATGTGCCAATTATTCTCGTCTCGACACCAGTTTCACCGTCTGGTTGCCATCTCGCCAGCCCAAAATCTCCAACCTGTATCCAGAACGAGATCTCTTTCAGGGATGACTTCAAAAGTCAAAATGGACATCGATTTTTAGGAAACAGAGTTAAGTTGATACATACCAAAGCCTCGAAATCATGAGTTAAGAGAATGTTGTTTGGACGCATATCTCGATGAACTATACAACCTACTCTACATTCTTCATGAAGGTATCTTAGCCCTCGAGCAGCACCAGTCGCAATCTTTTGTCTCGCTGACCATTCCAATGGCCCGTTATCATACCCTGCATATCGATAATACACCTTCCATTAGCCACTGATCAGCAACTTCAGACGATCTATAGGTGGCGATTTGGGCCTATTTACTTATAAACGGGACTATTTGGATCATGTTTTGTCTATAACGGGTCAAACGGGTTAAAAATCAGCTTAGGAAAAACAGGTCAAAAGTCACCCAAAGTGTATTGTTAAGAGGCGAGAAAAGCTTTTTTGTACCCGTTTTGCTCATGTTGTAGTCTTAAAGTCATTATACTAATTTTGACCCAATTAGTTTTGTGTCATTATCCGAACCTTAAATTTTACAATATTGAAAAGAAACAGATAGATTTGTACCGTAAAGGTGTGTATCTAAGGATCCGTTGCAAATATATTCATAAACAAGCATCCGTCGACCATCCTCCACACAAAATCCAATCAGCATCACAACGTTACGATGCTGTGCACAGCTTAATACCTCAACTTCCGAAAAGAACTCGTTATCACCTTGCGAACTAGCAATTTTATGCTGTTTAACAGCAACCATTCGTCCATCTTTCAGAACCCCTCGATGCACTGACCCAAACCCACCTTCTGCCAAGAAATTATCTCTAGAAAACCCGTTTGTAGCATCTTCAAGCTCGATAAAACTGAACCATTTGGGGGGTGTCCCAAACACCGGTGCCTTATGCTGACAAATTGTACAAAGTGGAGGTGATTTAGGTGACACGTGTCTCGTTAACGAAATCATTTCCTTCACGTTCTTGGGTGACTTATCAAGTCTGTGGTCAAGCTCGGTGAATTTTACACGTAATGCATCCGTAATTGGATTCGTCGACACTTTTTCATTTAAATGTTTCGAACCTTTTTCAAGGGACATTTTCGGGAATTCATCTGATGAAGTAAGAACATCAGCCCTCCATGGTGAACATAAACTCGTTGATGGTGACGAACTAATGTTGTCACTATCGGAGTCCGAATCTGTATCAAGAAACACGTCTTTTTTTGTGTTATCCCAGTCATGATCCGCTACTAAAAAGGGTGAGAACCCGAGATCAGAACTTGATAACGAAGACGTTTTATGCTCGGTTGTGGTGGTGAATGATGATTGTTCGGGACTGCTCACGGGTGTCACGTTTGGGACTTTGGTTGTGTTCCAAATATTCTCATTGAAACAATCTGTTTGGGTCTCCAAACATGAAGTTAAATTTTCTTGTTCTTTTGTTGGAGATCCAATTAAATTTAGGCGAAGTACTTTTGGCCGAGCCTTTTTCATCACAACGACGTTGCATTCTAGCTCATCAATGCATATTTTCGCCTCTTTTTTCAAGTTCCTGTCACCAGAAAACATGAAAGCATTTGGTTAAATTTTCATAATCATATTGCATCTTATGCAGTATATTTATATATCATCTTAAACGTGTAAGAAAACGAGCATAGTTTCAAAGTTCTCCTAAATTTCATAATATTTTCATTTGTTTTCCCTTCCTAAGTTAAATCGCGTGAAATTCACATTTTCTTTCACGTAACACACCCCTTTTAAATAGGTTATGTTTTTATCACTGATGGGCCGTATGTGTCAAGCTAAAAAACTTAACACGGTAAAAAAACTGCATGCGGGTCAGCTTGGCACGTTTCAACTCACACTAAAAAGTTAAATGCCTTTTACCCGAATATGTTTTGACCCATTACCCAACCCGTATTCATTTGCCACCTCTAAATGGGTACTTACTTATCCAAAACAACCCATTGTGTTCGTGTTTTCTTTGCTTCTGCAGCCACCGCTCCACATGAATTGCCAGAAATGACCTTGATCTTCATCTTTATCTATGAGTAACCATCAAACAAGAAAAAATCATTACACAAACATATATAAATTTACATAATATGTAACAAAACTAAAGAGCGACAGGACTCACCTTGTCTGAATCATATAGATTATGGAGTTGAAGCATCATTTGAGAGCACGATTCAGTGATATCTTCCTTCTGATCCCTTACATCACCCGTAAGAGATTTCCATTTCCCCGTCGTGCAATCGTTATTGAACTTCGAAAAATGCCATAGCTTATGACCTAAAACAGGCCAACATTAGCATTTTATATTCGTCAAGGAAAACACCTCAATATCCTGTTTTTGTTTGAGAATCATTTACTAAGATCCACATTCATATCCAGAAACACCAAACTTAACCACTATTGCAAAAACCATATATTCAGTAACAAAAAAAGCGCAACTAAGCTCTTTAACTAAAGCTCGATCACATGAACGCTACAAGAACAATTTGCATCAAGAACTACAAATAGTCTTCCACATTCAAAAATCATAAACACGAGCGAAATGTGGACATCAAGCATCATAAACTCATACATTTAGGGACTGATTAAACACTAAATAGTCAATATCAAAAGTCATACTTGCACTTCTGCAATATCAAAAAAGTACAAACACAAAAGGAAAGAACACAAACTCATGGCCATAGCTGTCAAACACTGATCCTAAAAGGTCAAAATCAAAAGTCAAACTTGCACTTTTTGCAAAAACATAAACATAAATGAGATTAAAATGGATTACTTGGAGTATGATCAGGAATGATGACCAGCAACTTAGCACAATCACCAGGTTGAACAACATGTGTTAAAGCCCAAATCAAAGCATTTTTCGAAATATCTCTTGATGCTTGCACAGCAATAAGCACAACTCTATCTCCACTATGATCTTTAACTGAACCACTCTTTTGCCTCTTCATCATTTTCCAATAAACACAAAACACAAAAAATTTCCAAAAAAAAAAGTTGGAAAAAACACACACTTCACCTTTCACTATGTGTGCCTAAAAACAGCAAAATTTTCCCAAAATGAACATAAAAACACACACTACACCTTTTCACTATGTGTGCCCAAAAACAGCAAGTAACACCAAAATAAAAACAACCCAATTTCCCAAATACACTATTTCTTCAAATCATCAAACACCCAATAAAAAAGGTAAAAAAAAATCCATTTTTTTAATAATTTTCCAAGAAAATAAAAACTACTAAAACCTTCCAAAAATATCAAGAAACACCAAAATCAAGAGAACCCAATTCCCAAAACTCAATATTTGTTGAAAACAAAAACACCCACACAAAAAAAATAAAAATAAAAAAAAAATCCACTTTTTATAAAAATAAAATATAAAAAAAGCTAAAAAAAAATGTGGAACTTTTTCAACTTTTTAACTTTTTCAACAAATTCAGAGCCTAAAAAGAGGTTCACTTTTTAGTCAAGATTTTCACAAGAAATGCATGAGGAAACTATATAAAGATTATATTTTATAAAAAACAAACAAAGCCTGCAAAAGCAATATGATCACATTATTTGGCCCATATTATTTTTTATAAAAACAACAAAAATGAAATGCCAAACGGTAAAAAAATGCAAGAAAACAAAAGAGATGAAGAGACAAGAGTGGGTCCCACTTATATGTTACTAAAATTATTTAGTCAATGATTTATGGAATTGGAAGGCTTGTTTTCTTTACTCTATTTGATGGTTACAAATTTATGGACATTTATTTATTGAGCTTCATTCCCTGTAATATTGTTTTATGATGATGGTAAGGTATTTCGTTCAGATGGTTTGTTTTTTTTTTCTTGTTTAAATGCGTTCAGAGCCAGTAAGATCTTAATGGTCTAGACTTGAGAGGGGTGTCCGAATGCCTCTTGTTGCCTCTTGCTGACAAAAAAAAAACCAAAAAAAGATTAGTACGAGCAAGCAAATGTGCGGTTCAAACATGAGTTTTTTTTCAGTTCAGATGCGGTCAGATTCAGACATTTACGCCTCAGATTCAGATTCAGATGTGCGGTTCATATTCAGATTCAGAGCCTCTTAAAATACAAACAGCACCTAAATGTCAAAACACTTAGAATTTAAGTGTGCCAATCAATTATAGAAATGTGCAAATCACTTTTTTATTTAATGAGCTTCATTCCCTAAAATATTTTTTTATGATGATGATGGGGAGCCTTCTAAATATTGGACACTAGTATGAAAAAGGTTTCAATGTGTTGAATTTTATGTGCCTAGATGCTTAGCTAAACTACATTATTGTTACTAAAAACAAGACATAAGTTGATCAAATAATGATGCGTTTGACTTGTGCATAGTGTCGACCTTGTATATTGGGAGATCATTTGCACACTCTTATAAATGATTGGGACATTCAAATTTTAAGTATTTGGACATTTATACCCTTATAAGATAAACATAACTATAAATAATGTGAGGGTATAATGTCCAAACACTTAAAATTTGAGTGTCTCAATCATTTATAAAAGTGTGCAAATCACCTCCCTTGTATAATACGGAGTAAGGTTAATTTGTGTGGAATTTTATTATTATTATTATTATTATTATTATATATATATATATATATATATATATGATTGTGGAGTAAGTGAGAATGAAGAAATTTAGTATTTTAAGTTAATTAAGTTCTAAATAGTTAATAGTTTATTATCTTTTATACGTAAGAGCAGTGTTAAAAAAAAGGTCTACAAGGCCGATTAATCACTGATTACATGCTACTGGGCCACCGACCTTTTCGATTTATGTAAATCGTTCAAACAAATCGGTCAACCATGGTCAACGGCGGTTAAAGATGGTCAAACTCGCCGAAAACATGGAAATCTTACCGGAAATACCCAAATTTCGCCGTAAATTAGTTATAATCACTGTTTATATCCATTATAAGATGTTTTTCAAAAAAAATCTTGCCGAAAATACCGATACTTGCCGTAAATACCTAAAACTTGTCAAAATGCTAATACAATTAATCACAGACTCGCTATTTTTGCAACCCTGAACAAATGTAATCACATATAGTCGTTGTTTATATCTATTACAAGATGTTTTTAAAGAAAATCTTTTCGGGAATACCCAAAACAACCCAGAAATACCCAAAACTTGTCAAAAATGCCAATCCGATTAATCACCGATTAATCCCGCCTAGACCGATTACAAGCTACAGGGGGGTCGACCGCCTCACTACCGATTCGCGATTTTGCAACCTTGAGTAAGAGTAACTTAATCTGACAGCATTACTCAATTTTAAATTTTAAATTTTAAGCAAATATGTTTTCTTTCTGTAGTATAGATGATTGCTTAAAAGAGTATATAGTACTTGTATTAGCGAAAAAACTTTAATCTATTACATCTATGGGTGTCGATTGACTTCTTTTTAACCAGCCATAAGCAATGTTTAGCTCTTCATTGTGACCTTTGTTTTAGCTAGAGGTAGGGTTCAACCCAAGTTTATTTCTCAAAAATCATCTTTTGATAAAGTAAACTACACATTTGCACTAGAAGAATGATAGTTTGAATTTGGTTGTAACATGTATGTCTTAGTGGAGCTTTATGGTGTTTAGATGCATTTGTTGCAACACAAAGCATCCGTATAGTCGTATTGTTTGTGTTGTTCATAAGTCGCAACTTGAATGTTATCAACTAAGCTATTACTTGTATACCTAACATCTCTTCATGTTCATATTTTTAGAGGTTCCGTGAATTATATGGTATTTTTATCGTGCACGCAACAAAATTAAATTATATGCAAATGCTTCACGTCCAAAAACTTTGTATTACGAGTCCTATTTAGTTTTAGTGAAAACATACATGATAATTTTTAGTTTTGAATCCCGACACTTGTTACAAACGTGAAACACTTATCACCTCTTAAAGAATTGTTTTCCTCTACGAGGTTTGCCCCACAATCTCAAACGGCACAATTGCACAACACCACATAGAAGTTTTTTCCCTCTTACACAAGTTGATCCAAGACTCGTGTTTTCCCCCAATATGTGTCACTTATCTTGGAGACAATGGTCATCATATGTTCACTATCCCTCCATGTTGTAGCAATGTGAAATTCAAGGTATTGCATTGGTCGAGTTAAATGTTGTGATTTCACATTTGTAATGATTAGTAAGTTTGGTAATATCATAGTACTCCCTCCGTCTCAAATCTATTGTCCATATTTTCTTTTTTGGTTGTCTCAAAATAATTGTCCACCTTCCATTTTTAGTAATAAAAAGGTAATTTTGTGAGGGAATATTCTATTTGTGTGGTTTAAAATTGTAGTGGCCTCACTTTTATTAAACTTTGTGTTTTTTGTCTCCTGACAATAAATTTGAGACGGAGGAAGTAGAATTTTGATATATTATGGTCACAAAAATCGATGTTAGGCAAACATGAAAGATACACTTGTAAGAAAACTTAATTTGTAGATATAAATGTAAACCACATGAAAGTTCATACTTATGTTTAAACACTTATTTCATTTGACTATGATATAAGCAATGAAATCACAAAATTAATGAAAACAAGTATCATACATGTCGTAGACACAAGTGAAAGCTTGTTCGGAACGTAGCTAGTATGTGTACGATGGACTTTTGAGCTTATTAGTTTATACGTGTAAAATGAGTCTAAATTAAGTGTTTGGGTAAGCTTATATGAATGCACTTATGAGCTTATATAAGAGGATTTTGATAAACCTAAAAAATGTGCATTTTTTAAAAAATATTGAGCTTATATAACATGCTTCATTACAAATTGCAATTTCCCATTATACTTGATCTAAAAGTCACCTCCCCTTACCTTCTGGTAAAGGTGTGACCATCAACATCCTCACCTCTCACATACCTCGCTCCGACATGATTGGTTATTGTTGTTTTCAAAGGCGGAACTAGTAAGATGTCTAGTAAGTGATGGGCAACCCCTAATCCGCTCACTTTATTTATTAGCTATATAGCTCATAAGCTAGTTTCTTAATAAATCTCATTGAAATATCGAATAACTTAACCAATCAGATACCACATCAAAATAGATTTAACTGTCAAATTATTCTTTTCTTATTTAGCTTAGTTCCTAGTTATTGTAATCTTAACTCCGCCTCTAGTTATTGTTGTTAACATTCAAATTTTTCAACTCGCGTCTTTTTTTAGCTATTTATCAACGTAAGCTAAACCAAACACTTGATTTTATCAACTTGTTTAATACAAGCTAAACCACAATATCCCCTATGAATTTGATTGTTTATCTTGACAGTTTTAGTTACTTTATATAATCTAGTGATTTATAAAGCAATTATAATCATTCCGATCCAAATTCCCACTAATCTAGTATTATTATTTTACTACTTGATTTTAAAGTCAATGTAACATGTGCCATTTATTGGACCTTTATTGTTTTGTCTTTGGATCCCATCTTTTCGTTGAAAAAAAATATCATACATGCATATTTCTTATTTACCTAACTATTTTTTTAAAATGTTTTACCAATCACAACTTTAGGATTAGCAATTTAAATTAAATGATATAGAAAAAACATTTGTTTATCGACATTAGTGAATTCCAAATAAATTTTTCTGCATATTTTGAGGTTAATTAACGTGTAAGAAATGAGTCAAATGACAAATACATGCATGTAATTTTGGTTGCAGATATGATGATTGATATTTAAATAGTTTTTATGTATTTTTTTGCAAATACTTTTACTATATTTGTTATTATTTGTTTTTTAGATAGTGAACAAGTTTGTTTTGCTTATAAATGTACTTTTTTTTCAAATTCAGTTTTTTTGAAGTATTTTGTGATTTTTTTTTGTCATTTTAACCCCTCTTAACTAATAAAATTTTTTTTTTTCTTCAAAAGGCAAAAAGATCACAAAGTACTTTAAAAAGAACAAATTTGAAAATATATATATATATATATATATATATATATATATATATATATATATATATATATATATATATATATATATATATATATATATATATATATATAATAAAATACTTAAAAAAAATAAAAAAAAAAACCCTTATAAACAAAAAAAATTTGTTCACTACACAGTAAAACAAATGATGACAAGTATGCTATTATTAATCACAAAAAGAGTATTTAGACACTCATTTACACTCATGGACATCCCCCATGAGCATAAATGAGGCTAGAACAAATAAACATCCATACAATCAACAACATACACTGAGATTAAGCTAATCTATACTCTATATCAAAACATACACAGAAATAACTATCTACTTTCAAAACCAGCAACCAGACATTAAACTAAAGCTCTTTTGAATTTCACATTCCATTTAGCTTCCACATTTCTCATTTACACTCATGGACATCCCCCATGAGCATAAATGAGGCTAGAACAAATAAGTATGATATATTTATAAAACATTTAATTTTTTTTTTCTTAACAAAACCTTTTATTTATCATTTTATGTATTTTTGTAAAAAAAGTGGTGTAAGTATCAATTCCTTAATAAAATACTCTCGTGTTCATATTATGGATCCTACAACGAGTTCACATAAAATTTAGTGACAATAGCAAATGAGTGAGGTTATTTTTAATTTCTTTTATAAAATCTTTGGATGTGGATGTGTAAAAGTGACGTCTAATATAATATCTAAATCTAATCTAAAACGCCAAACAATTGACAAATTAAATGCAGCACAACTCATGAGTAGAAACCCGATGATCATGATGTTTCAAATTCTGATTTAACCTTTGATTTATTTTTATTTTTTTTAAAGGTGAATTTTTGATAAGTGCTTCGTGTCGCGGTTCGATAGTGAGAGGTTTAGACTATGTTGTCTAAACCAGGTCTGCGTTAGAGAGCTCCCTCGAAGCGGAAATGCCTATTTCAAATACCCGATGGGGGGAAAAACCCCTACTAATCCGCCCGAAGGCTCGACGATTAATAGGAGTAAACATTTGCCTTTTTCAAGATTCGAACATGGGGTTACCATACCCAACCCCTTCATTAAAGGACTACCCTGAAGGAAAATTCCTCATTCAAACCCCTTGCAGAATTTGAACTCAAGACCTACCTCCTCCAAAAGCCCCTAAGAACTTTAAGGTGGCCAACTGAGCTAAGCCAGTTGGTTTTTAACCTTTGATTTATAAGTCAAGCTGATTAAACTCTCGATTTAACAAGATATCAAGTTTGTCTAACATTTTTAGGAAGTCCATGATTGCTTAATAAAACGAACCATACGTGGTTGCTAGAGGTGTGCAGAATATCGAAAAATCGAACTTAAACTGAAACCAAAAAACCCCGATTGAAAAACCGATTGTTGGTTTTCGTATTTTAAAAAAACCAAAGTTTACAGTTCGGTTTGATTTTAGCATAAAAGCCAAACCGAAAAATACCGAACCGATAAAATATTGTAATCTTCAAAACGTCTTATTATTTCGATTGCTTTTTGAAGACGTTACTTGAGACAGATAAACAAACTTTTCTAACATCTTTTGGTGGTTACTATTTTTTTTATTGGGTCAATTTATGAAACACAAATAATTATTATCTAATTTTTTGGTCATTAGTTTCTGATTAACATATTGCATATTTTTTTTGTTATTCATGAAACTTGTTCTGGATGCATTATAAATTCGATTTTGGAAAGACCAAACCTCGATAAATAATATATAAACTGAAAGAAACCAAAAACAAAAAATTGAACCTAGATAAAACCAAAATTGAACGTGTTTTCCAAAAAGCCAAAACCGAAATTTTTTGATGGTCTCGGTTTTAGCCTAAAACTGAGCCAAACCGAAATATGCACCCCTAGTGTTGCTAATATACTTACTCGTAGCAATGTCGTAGATGGATCGGACCAAGGAACTTTCCGAGGATGTCCGTGAATCCCATGATATGAAATCCGCAATGTATAAATAATTTCTTTAACTTTTATGAAATGCATGTGCTTGATACTTTTTGATTTTGGATGAGTCACTATACAATGTCATGTCTTTGAATTTACTTGGACGAAAACAAGATACGCCAGTTGCATATGTTTCGGATTTTTGTATACAACTCACGAACTTGGTACCCCATATGTAACAATAAATGCAGTTGCATGTCTATATGCCTCAAGAGCCCACATTTCATTAAGCATGTTTCAAAGTATCAATCACCTCATTGATTTTAAAGGTGTGTTTGGTAGCAAGTATAAAAGAGTATTTTTGAACAATTAACATTTATGAAGAAGAAAACGCTAACTGCTAAATGTTAATTGAAACATCATTTTAAAAGCGGCGGAATTAAAGAATTACTTAAACAGCCTCATGCAACTTATTTAAAGAGTTTATATTTGAATATGTATGCCCTTTTATGTTATGTTACACATTATTGTTACAGCTACAACTACTCTATCAAACACTTTTATAAACTGGTACTGCTAACTGCTCCTGATAATTGCTTACTGCTAACTACTTCTGCTAACTGCTAGTGCTAACTGATACTGCTAATTTTGACAAACACACCCTAAGCTTGGACCACCCATGTTGCTTACTCAACTGATATGTTTGACAAAAGTAATTGTTGTTAGAACTGGAGATAAAGCTATAGATAGATATGAAAACGAAGATTATAAAAAGAGATTATTTTTATGAGCTACATAAAGTAGCATCTGATTTTCAGACTATGAAAGATTATTTTTTCTTATAATCTTTTATAAGTTCTCTCAACCAAACAAAACTTATATCTTAAATAGCTTATTTTTTTATTTTTTTTAAATAAGCATAATCACTCAATAATCTTATGAAACATACATACTCAATAAGTAGTCTAGCAAACAGACACTCAAAATAATATTTCAAGTTTACGAAATTTTAAAACATTTTTTTTTTGATAATTTTAATAGGGGCTAATTACCCGAAAATGTATCTAACTTGTCACTTCTGCAGTTCTGTGTAGCCTATTATTTTTTTTTTGCAAATCTATGAGTCAACTTTTGAATTTAGTTTATACCATGTATCGGTGACTAGTTGTGTATATTATTTGACCATTTTACGTTTCAATTTATACGCTCTTATTTAATTGTGGAGGGGTATATCCTATCGGTGAGCTCCAACCCTTTTGTTCACTCAAATAGTATGCACAATTGGTCACTTGAAATATGGAACAAACTGAATTTAAAAGTTGACTACACAGAATTACAAAAAAAGAATAATAGATTACACAAAAGTATAAAAAGTGTCAAGTTAAATACGTTTTTTTTTAATTCCTATTTTAATATAATAAGTTTAAAGTCATTGTAAAGTACAATAAAACCTCTATAAAATAATAATGTTGGGACCATAATATTTTATTAATTTAGCGAGATATTATTATATCGATAAATTAATAATTTATTAATTAAAAGAGATTTTACGTATAGCCTTTAAATTTTCAAGTCTAATATAATATCTAGTTACAATATATATTCATTAGAGACGAAAAATAAATTTGAAAAACAAGTTTCAATTAACATTTTATAAATTCATATTTACATTTTATGAAAATAAAATTAACACATTTTGTTGTAATATGAGAATACAATGCACCAACTCTTTAGTGCAATAAGGAGATTTCAAGATAAACTCAATATAGATTTAAAGTTCAACAAAAAACAAGTAATTATGGATTCATTTTCTACTAAACAATTTTAGGATTTTGAAGTGTATCTCTCGCTCACACACACATATATATACATATATATGAAATTTTTAGTAATTATTAATTTATAATTTCGTTGGGACTAATATATATACACTGGGGTTTCAAAAAAAAATTATCTTATTATTTTATCGATTGGTGTCCAAATTGGTACTGGTCCCAAGTTGGGACTGGACAAATTATTAATTTTATCGAGGTTATTAATTTATCGAGTATTAATTTATAGAGATTTTACTGTAGTGGGATGTTTTTGTCCCAAGCATTAGCTGGTGTTACAAGCTTAGAGTCGTTGTAATGGCTCATCTAGGCCACATTTAGTCAACGTTCGCTATAATCTTTAACCATCTTGCTGACTTGTGTTAGATTTAATTAATTTATTTATATGGTTAACTTGTTTTTAGGAAATAAGATGTGCACATCAAGTACGTTATTGTGGACAGAGTGAAATTAGAGGTCCATGCATACTGCACCACATTGGCCTACTACTCGTACAGTCAAATTGAGTATGACCTCATTTCATCGAGTATAAAAAAACAAAATCGTATATATGAAAATCAAAATAATTTTATTTCCTAATCATTTTATAGTTGACTCTTCTTTTATTTCTATTAAAAATCCTTTTCGTTTATGTCGTGGGACTTTTATTGTCTTTAATGGTGAACAACTTAGCATAAATTTAGATACCCTTGATTGAGGATTGTTTTTTTAATATAAGTATCTTTATGACTTTATGTATTGATTCGTTTTAATTTAAGCGTTTGTAGTGTAACGAAATGCTAGCAAGACATCACGTTTAATTATTTAGTCAAACTGTTGACGTATATGTCCGGACGGACCAACATCCGGCCAAACACATCCGCCGGACGTTCATCCTGACATCCGGCCAAGGAGTGACAACTACCGACCCTGTCAGCAGATTTTAGGGGATTTTCTACCACGTGGCCTACTAAGTAGAGTGGCCATAGGCCTGCGGAATAGTAGCTGAACAGTAATAGAATAGTAACATGAATAGGAAGTTGGGGTAGTATAAATACCCCAACACATTTATTACTTTGCATTAAGTTTTTACACCTACATTCTTACTACATTTATCACTGCATTTATTACCCTTTACTCATCCTCACGCCGGAGCTTGGTCTCGGGATAATACCCGAGGCGAGGCTAACGCGTCTTTACATTGTGCAGGAAACATCCCATCCTCCTACCGGACCGCTAGAACTGGACGGAGACAGGATTTTGCTTCAACAAATTGGCGCCATCCGTAGGACACTGATTCATTCTACCAGAGAATCGAATGACAGGTCCGGAGTCGCGCCCTCCGCCCGATCCCCTCTCGCCACCAGAACACATAGGTGGGAGTGGGGTCTTCAATAATCAAAACTCCGGAATACCGGAACAAATACAAGCACAGATGGTGTCGTTAGAGGCCCTCCTTAGAAAGTATAATGCAACGGGGGTCGGAGCTATCAAACCCATTCCGCTCACTTTCAGAGACGAAGATGAATAGGAAGAAGATGTTGAACCGAACCCCAAAGATGACCTTAGTAAACCGCATAAGGAAGTAGCTCGGTCACCCTTCACAAGAAGGATAGTAGAGTTCGCTGGTCCCAAGTATACCATGCCCACCAACTTAAAACTGTATGATGGTTCGGCTGATCCGGATGACCACATCAACCGATTTGTGGGAGCAGCGAATCAGGGGGAATGGTCGATGCCGGTGTGGTGCCGGATGTTCCAACAGGCCATGGATGGAGCTGCACAAGGATGGTTCAGCAATTTGGAACCAGGAAGCATTAACAGTTGGGACGAGCTGAGAGAGCAATTTACTACCAGGTTCGCTCTGCGGCAAAAGAACCTAAAGGATCCCACAGAAATCACTCGAATTGTTAGGCAGGCAAACGAAACACTGCTGTTGTTCAAAGAACGATGGACCGACGAGGCTAGTAGGATACCGGGGGTTCCCGAGCTCATGAAGATATCAGCATTTATGAGTGCTCATCGGTGTCCTGACTTGGCTAAAAAGTTTTCTGATCAGGTCCCGAAATCCGTGAAGGAAATGATGACGAGAGTTGGTGACTATGTTCGAGCGGAAGAGGCTTATAAGAACACCGAGCTGCCGAAGGGAGAAGCAGGCGAACTATCTCGGAGAGGAAACCTCCTGGCCCCGAGAGATAGGAACCTCAAGGGAGGTGATAGGAGAAGGAATGATAGGAGAGCCTGGGAAAGAAGTGACTCCAGACACAGGGAAGTATTCTCTCCGTATGTTGCTCCGAAGGCGGATGCTCGGCCCCGAAACGATTTCCGGCGAAATGATCTCGGCAAGCCTGATAATCACAGAGTCATGCTTTCCGTCCTATCCAAACAGCCTAAGGAAATCTTGGCTACCGAACACCATTTGAACTTACCCCCGCCACCACCGTTGCATGGAAAACCGAGCAAGGAAAATGAGGACAGATTCTGTGAATACCATGGGGAGAAGGGGCACCTGACCAACGACTGTTATCACCTGAAGAAACAATTGGAAACAGCCCTGGAGTCGGGAAAATTGGATCATTTGGTAAAGAATGTTCAACAAAGGGGGCGAGAAAGGCCGAGAGGTAATAATGGGAAAGGAAAGGTGATCAACATGGTTAATCATTATGTTGAGGACCGCAAGAGGAAGGCTCGGTATTATGATGAGGAGTGGATGAATGTCCCTATATCCTTCCCGCGCATAGCCACGGAAGACCTATCGGAAGAACCACTGATTCTGGAGGCGGAAATCGAAGGTTATTTCGTCCGGAGGGTGTTTGTGGACAAGGGTGCCTCGGTCCAAGTGATGTATGAACACTGCTTTAATAACTTTAGTCCATCCATCCAATCCAGGCTGCAAGAAAGTAACTTACCGCTAGTGGGATTCTCCGGGGAAGTCATCCAGCCTCTAGGGAAGATTGAGCTGGAGGTGTGCTTTGGAGATCATGGTTTATTCAGAACTGTCATGATGAAATTCACAGTTGTGAGATCGCCTTCACCTTACAATGTGATTCTAGGACGTACGGGTCTAAGGGAGTTAAGATCCATACCCTCAACCATCCATGCCATGATGAAGTTTCCCACTCCCGGAGGAGTAGCTACTTTGATCACCAAGAGGGCAGTTGTCATGGAGTGCAGAAGATTTGAGGAAAGACAAGACCCCGAGGACAATTTCGCTCCGGAAAATGAGGCAGAGACAGCGAATCGGGAGGTTCAAGGTTTAAGGCCGACGGAAGACATATTGGTTAATGCATCATACCCTGAACAGCGTGTGACAATAGGAACCGGTTTCTCCCGGGAATGTAGGAGACAACTCATCGAGCTGCTGAGGAAAAATAAAGAAGTATTTGCTTGGGAACCGACAGACATGACCGGGGTGCCAAGACGCTTCATCCAACACTCCCTTAATGTGAACGTTTCGGACACACCGATCGCCCAAAAAAGGAGGATGTTCTCCCGAGAAAAAAACCAAGTGATTACAAGAGAGGTTGAAGAGTGGATTAAAGCTAGAATAGTTCGTCCGGTCAGGTACCCTACGTGGATTTCCAATCCGGTGCTGGTAAAAAAATGTGACGGAAGTTGGCGGATGTGCATTGATTTCAAAAACCTGAATTCTTCCTGCCCAAAAGATTACTATCCCTTACCAGAAATCGATTGGAAGATCGAATCCGTTATGGGATACAAGAATAAATGTTTTCTAGATGCCTACAAAGGATACCACCAAGTTCGGATGAACAGGGATGACGAGGAGAAAACTGCGTTCTATACGGAACAAGGGACGTACTGTTACACCAAAATGCCATTCGAATTGAAGAATGCAGGAGCAACATATCAGCGCTTGGTAGACTCTGTATTCCAATCGCAGATAGGTAGAAATTTGGAGGCGTATGTTGATGATATGGTTATAAAAAGCCGGACGGAGAGAGAGATGATAGCCGACATAGCGGAAACATTCGACAACCTCAGAAGGATTAACATGAAGCTGAACCAGCGGAAATGTTAATTCGGTGTGGAAGAAGGAAAATTCCTCTGGTACATGGTAACATCCGAAGGTATAAGGGCGAATCCCCGAAAGACGAAGGCCATCATGGAGATAAAGTCTCCAGGAACGTTGAAAGAAATGCAAAGTCTGAGTGGGAAACTAGCGGCCCTGAATAGATTCTTGTCAAAGTCAGCAGAGAGGTCCTTACCTTTCTTCGAAACTTTAAAGAACATCACAAAGGAGAATAAGGATGAATATCGTTGGACGAAGGAAGCTGAAGCAGCTTTTCAAGAGATGAAAAACCTGATATTAGAATTACCTTCGTTAACCACTCCAAAGCCGAAAGAACAGTTATCCATATACTTAGCAGCATCAAAGGGAGCCGTTAGTGTCGTTCTAATGGTAGAAAGGGACGGGAGGCAGTTGCCGGTACATTACGTAAGTCGAACCTTGCACGAGGCGGAAAGGAATTATGCTCCGATGGAAAAGTTAGCTTTATGTCTGCTACATGCATCACGAAGGCTACGAAGATATTTCGAGGCCCATCCCATTCGGGTCATAACGGACCAACCCGTTAAACAGATATTGGACAAGCCGGAAGTTTCAGGAAAGCTTGCGAAGTACGCCGTAGAGCTAGGGGATTACAACATCATATATGCTCCTAGAAATGCGGTTAAGGGTCAAGTGTTGGCAGACTTTCTCACGGAGGTACAAGTTGAATCCGGACATCCCGGCCGTCAGGAAAAAGATATAGGCATAATGGAAGTAGGAGAGGAAGGAGAATGGCTGTTATATACCGACGACGCGTCCAATAGCAAGGGATCCGGCGCAGGTTTAGTCCTCATCAGTCCGGAGAAGGAAGAGCTTACTTATGCTCTGCGGCTCAACTTTCCCAGCACCAATAATGAGGCCAAGTATGAGGCTCTGCTAGCCGGACTCCGGATCTCAAAAAAGCTCAAAATTAGGAGTTTGAATGTACGAGTTGATTCCAAACTGGTTGCTAGCCAGATCAACGGAGAATTTACGGCTACCAAAGAAAGCATGCAAAAATACTTGGCTCAGGCGAAGGAGCACATAGCGGGATTCCAAGGCTTCAAAATCTGCAATATTCCAAGGGCTCAAAACCAAAAGGAAGATATATTGAGCAAATTAGCATCGGTAGCTTTTGACCACCTCACTAAAAAGGTATTAGTAGAAGTCCTGGAAAAACCTTCGGGGGAGGAACGGAGGATTAACACCGTGGTGGAAGAAGAGGCGGATAACTGGATGACGCCGATCATCAGATGTCTGGAAGAAGGGGTTTGGCCGGAAGATCCCAACGAGGCCAGGAGTCTACGGATGAAAATTCCACAGTACACTCTGGAAGGAGGAGTTCTGTTTAAAAAGGGCTACCTAGTGCCAATGTTGAGGTGTGTAGGTCTGTTGCAAGCAAATTACATAATACGGGAGGTGCACTAGGGATGTTGTGGGATGCATTCAGGACCAAGAACCGTAGTGGCAAAGCTTATGAGGCAAGGGTATTATTGGCCCACTATGCACCGAGACGCATGAGAAGAAATTAGGAAGTGTGACTCTTGTCAGATACATGCTCCGGTACCCAAACTCCCTAAAACATTACTGACCTCCATCATGGCCCCATGGCCTTTCTACCAATGGGGACCCCTTCCTAGAAGCACCAGGCCGCCTGAAATATGTGATCGTGGCAATCGACTATTTTACAAAATGGATAGAGGCAAAGCCGTTGGTAAAAACGACGGGAAAAGATGTCATAAAGTTTGTCTATGGAAATATTGTATGCAGGTATGGCCTACCAGGGATCATAGTCACCCGTAACGGAACTAATTTTGTCAACGACCCGTTCAAAAAATGGTGCGAAGGGTTAAAAATTAAGCAGATAAATACGGCCGTTGCACATCCGCAAGCCAATGGATTAGTGGAACGAGCCAACAAAAGTCTGATGGAAGGAATAAAGACAAGATTAGGGCGAGAGAGAACCGGATGGGTGGATGAGCTACCTAACGTCTTTTGGGCACACCGAACAACACTTAAAACAAGCAACGGGGAGACCCCGCTCAGTTTAACATATAGAAGTGAGGCCGTGATACCGGCGGAAATAGGGATGCCTATATACCGAACGATGATGTTCCGGGAAGATCTAAACGAAGAGGAGCAATGCTTGAACTTGGACCTTTTGCAAGAAAGAAGAGAAAGTGCTGCCATACGAGAAGCTAAGTACAAAACGCAGATCGAGCAGTATTACAACCGGAGGGTCAAACCGATGAACTTTAAGGTAGGTGACTTCGTGTACCGGAAGAACAAGGACAGCCGGGTGGAAAACCAAGGAAAGCTGGGACCCAATTGGGAGGGTCCCTACCGGGTGATAGGAGCAAATCAGAATGGCTCTTATAAGTTACAAACAATGGAAGAAAAGGAGGTCCCTCAGACCTGGCACGCCATAAATTTAAGAAACTATTTCTTAAATTTATGGTAAGGAAAACAATTTTTCGTGATGAAAGTTTTCCCATGATAAGGAAAACAATTTTTCGTGACAAACAGTGTGATGCATGGCTATTCCGACGGTTGGCCCCCGTCGAGTATGATCGCTAGATATTTACCCGGATAATACCCCCGGATGCCCGAAAACCTTGCTCGGATGCCCAAATAATGAACGCCCAAAAGTAGAAAATAATACTATGGACGCCTGGGGGAATACCCATCCAGATGCCCGAGCATTCTTGCCGGATGCCCGAATAATGGATGCCCTAAAATATATTAGGTTGCCCGGACACACGGATGCACGGCTTATGCGCCGGATGCCCTTTAGAAAACCTAAAGGAAGCTTATCAATGTAAAACGGAATGAAAAGATAAAATATACAACATATACAAAGTTTTGGCTAAGTTAAATACTTGGTTATGCCTCAAAAGATGACGAACATAAGTCACAAAAGGTAAAGTGCTAATTATTACAATCATAATTGTTTGAATTGTTGTTTACAAACATACGACAAATCTAGCTTCAAGTGTTGGCCGCTGAATTCTCGGTGGCCGGAGTGCTTACTGGAGTGGTAATGACTGGAGGCTGAGAAGAAGGACCGGCAGGGTCTTTGCGAGGAGGGACGTCGGGCTCCATGTTCAGCAGATCACCCAGAGGTAGCCGGTAAGAATCCGCTAGCTTCTTGATATAGGGATACTCGGCCTTAAAAAGATTGTTTAATTCGGCTTTCCATAATTTCGGAGCATCCCTGTTGACGTTGGCAATGCCCTTTAGAGCCTCAACGATCTCCTCTTCCTTTTTATCCACACTTGCCCCGGTTACGAACGCAGCTTGGTAGGTCAGGCTATAAACTTTAGCCATACTCTTCTTGTATTCCATACTGTTGAATAGCCGGCGAACAGCACCAGGCAGAAGAGTGCGGACGGCGTTTTGCTTTACCACCTCCGCTTGAGCCACCTCGGCTGCCAAGTTTCCCTTCTCCACTTTCAATAATGTGGAAAACTAGAAGGGGGGGGGGGTTGAATAGTTTTGCCAATTTTAAGTTGATTTCAAAAACTTTAGATTCGATATTATGTGAAATTGTATGGATGTTGAGAACGTATAGATCTAATGATAATGCAAGCAAATAAATAAAGATAAGGGACAGAAATGACACAACCGATTTATAGTGGTTCGGCTACAAGGACACCTTCCTTGCCCTACTCCACTCCCCGAGTCACCTACTCGAGAGTTCAAGCACTATGTCAACAAACTCCTTCACTTGGCGGAGAAGCCTTTACAACGTTGCTTACACTTTTTCCGGTACAAAGCTAGATACCGAGTCCGTAGCACGGTGGACCAAACCAACACAACTATTACACAACAAATATGTGAAATATCAAATACAAGATCTTCGCTACAGAAATCTTGCGGAGTGACAAATC
The DNA here is from genome assembly GCA_019973895.1 of Chrysanthemum seticuspe. Classification (NCBI taxonomy): domain Eukaryota; kingdom Viridiplantae; phylum Streptophyta; class Magnoliopsida; order Asterales; family Asteraceae; genus Chrysanthemum; species Chrysanthemum seticuspe. The sequence continues at coordinate 344,058,302 of BPTQ01000005.1, read as the reverse complement.
AATCAAGGACCCCTTGCTTGGATGACTTGTAGAATGCTCGTGATCTCGCCTTAGAGAAGGACCTATATGAGGATCACAAATAGAAAGAAAGAAGAACAACTCTCTAGATCAAGTGATCTATATGTTAGAAGAGAATGAGAGTGTATGAGAGATTTAGTAAGAAGAGGGGTAAGTTAGAATGAAGAAATGGCTCTCTATTTATAGGCAAATTTCTTCACTGTTCCCACGGATCCCACGGATCCCTTCCACAAGGGATCCGTCTAGTGTAATCCTAGGGATCCGTGGAACGCTCCTCTTTTCCCATGGGTTTTTTGGTTATGGGTCATCGGTTATGGGTTGGTCCATGGGTTATATCTAGATTCAATGTATCTAAGTATACATTGTATCAAGTCTCTTTGGGTATGGGTTAAGATCCATGGGTTATGGTCCATGGGTTATGATATTTACCTATCCTAATAAACTATTACAACAAATGCTTAATTACTACATTTTTGTATTTAAATGGCTATATGTAAATGCTTTACAAAACTAACATGTATCCTTTATAATTGTACTTAAGATAACATTATATTTGTTATCAACAAAACACAAAGAGATCGCAAAATATTAATAAACGGTTTTACGGTTTATTTGTATTAACAATCTCCCTTTTTTGTTGATGACAAAACATAATGTTATGATGAGTAAAACTTAAGAATAGATGTAAGTTTTGAAAGCCCTAAGTTTTACTTCTTCTCCCCCTTTTTGTCGAAACAAAAAGTTAACCCTTGGAAGTAATAAACAAACTTCTAACTCCCCCTTGACGGTAGCTCCCCCTTGTTTGGGGCGTCAAGTGAAGAAAAATAAAAATCCTACAAAAAGAAAGGTTAGTAACATGCTTATATAATCTTGTGGTTGCCGAGAATCAATATTGGGAGCCAAGGTATGTAAACAAGGCCTTGTAATAAAACAACAAATTGTAGTGGTATGTATGCCACTTACAAGCATGTAAAAATAAGAACAAGACTTGTTCTTGAAAAATGACTTCAAAAATAATACTTAAAAGTAGAAAAGTAGTAGTAGTGATTCCTTCCATGCTTGCATAAGGTTATGGATGGAGGTTTTGATGAGTAATGGTATTGATGCGATCAAGGATGAGGTTGAGTATGGAACGCATTTCTTCCCTAACTTCTATTGCAATTTCCCTAGTGGATTGGCAATGTTCACAATGTAAATGATGTGGGTGATGAGTGCGGAACTTTTCCGGGTTGTTTTGATTTGAGTTATGATCAATATCCGGAATGTTAGTAAATGGTGGTGGAAAAGAACCTAGATGTTCTTGTGATGTGATGGGAGCTAATGGTGGTGATGTTTCAAGATCTTGAAATATAGTATTTGGAGATGTGAGGGGTGTTGAAAAGACTAATTCTTTTTCTTTAGGTTGATTAGATCTTGTTGGAGTCTTAAGGAGTTCCAAAAGAGTTATTTTAGGTGGTGATGAAGTTGGTGTACTTGTTGGTGATGAGGGTGGTGCTATAATGGAAGCATCTTGTGGTGAGTTATTTGTTGAGGATGAATCATTTGAGGTTGGTTTTGCTAAACAACAAGATCGGATACTAATCCGTGCGGATATCCTAGCATTTGGTTGTGGTATTTTGGATGGTGGAAGTACAAAGGTTTGGATATCATGATTGTCTGTACTAGATGATTCTTCTAAAGGGTTTTTGGATGACATGATGAAGTGTGTTTGTGAGAGAGAGATGGAGTATGCAAGCATTTTGGGAGTTATATATATAGAAAAACAAAACTTTGTAATGAATGCTTGACCCAAAATGTGGATTAAAATCTAATGATTAGATATGAATTCAAGGCATGTGATCATGAGAACACAAGCATTAAAGAGCATACTCCCAAAAAATGAAGCAAATGTGGATTTTTCATCCAAAGTAAAAAAATAGAAGTTGAAAACAGCTTCTGTTTACACGGATCCCACGGATCCTTCCCTTGAGGGATCCGTCCAGCATGAAGGCTGGGATCCGTGGGTCTGGTGATTCAGGTAGCACAAATTTTCTTTTTGGAAACATTTTTGCCTATTGTGTGCCTATATGCAAACTATTTGGAGTTGCGGTTTTCTCGACCTCTAAAAAGAAAAGGAAAATAACTAGAGAAAAATAAATCCTAATTGAGATAACCCGAAAACACACATTTGGTACATAAGTACGTAATATTGTGTTATCAATGCTCCTAATTCCTTTTTGATTAAATGAGTGTACCCGAAAACATATATTAGTTATATGTTCCCTTTAGCATTCAAAAGACATGAGATGCAATGAAAACGGGTTATTACTTTGTATTAATAATGAAAAAGCGATTTGTCCTAGACGTGAGAAATTGCTTTTGTGATATTGATACGGGAAGGTATCATTCTTTTTAGGAAACATTTTGAAAGGAGATTTTCTTTAAAAATGTGTATGTAGTTATGTGTAAAAAAAATTATAAATGGAAGACTTATCTTGGGTTTTGAAAATTCCCGTATTGTTTGTGAGTTGTGCGTGAAATAGGAATCCTAGACTCAGAAAGAAGAAGGCTAGTGTTTACATACCTTGTAGAGTCAATTAAGTTAAGACGTTTGTTCCATTAGACCATGACCAAGACGAAGTAAGTTGAATTGTTCCCGCTTCAACGGTTTGGTGAGGACGTCGGCTATGTTGTCTTCGGATGCAACCTTCTCAATAGAGATGTTCCCCTTTTGAACATTGTCTCTTAGGAAGTGATGACGAATCTCTATATGCTTTGTGCGAGAATGTAATACCGGATTCTTGCTTAAGTCGATTGCACCTTTGTTGTCACATAGGATGGCTATGTCGCTTAGATGGATGTCGTAGTCTACTAACGCTTGTTTCATCCATAGTGTTTGCTGGCATGCTTTGCCGGCGGAGACGTACTCGGCTTCGGTTGTTGATATTGCAAGTGCCGTTTGTTTCTTAGAAAACCATGATGTTAAACAACATCCCATAAAAGTACATACCCCACTTGTACTTTTTCTATCAACGTAATCACCTGCATGGTCAGAATCTGCATATACAATTGTTTCTACTCCCGTGCCCTTAGGATACCATAATCCTAATTGTGTTGTACCCTTAATATATCTAAATATTCTTTTTACGGCTTCTAGGTGTGATATTTTAGGGTCTTCTTGAAACCTAGCACATAAGCAAACACTAAACATGATATCCGGCCTACTTGCCGTGAGGTAGAGAAGGCTACCTATCATGCCACGATATTTAGTATTATCCACGGATTCTCCGTCCTCGTCTTTTGTGAGTTTTGTGTCGGATGACATTGGAGTCCTAATTGGTTTTGACTCTTCTAGACCAAATTTCTTTAACATCTCCTTGATGTATTTAGATTGATTAAAGAAGATACCATCTTCTACTTGTTTTATTTGTAGACCAAGAAAGAAACTAAGTTCTCCCATCATACTCATCTCGAACTCGTCATGCATGATTTTAGAGAAATCATCACACATGTCTTGACAAGTGGATCCGAATATAATATCATCTACATATATTTGTACTATGATTATATGTGACTCTCTTTTCTTAGTAAAAAGTGTGTTGTCAACTAACCCCATGGTGTAGTTGTGTTTAGCTAGAAATGACTTGAGTCTATCATACCAAGCTTTTGGAGCTTGTTTAAGACCGTAAAGGGCTTTCTTTAATTTATACACATGTTTGGGTTTTTCAAAATCTATGAAGCCCGGAGTTTGAGCTACATATACTTCTTCATTTATGACACCATTTAGAAAAGTGCTTTTGACATCCATTTGATAAAGCTTTAGATCATTAGCACAAGCATACGCAAGAATTATTCTTATAGACTCTAATCTAGCCACGGGGGCATAGGTCTCATCAAAGTCTATTCTGTAACAATTCGCATTTTCGGATCACTATTCATTTTTACTATTCACCGTACTATTCATTTTTACTATTCATCACCAAATTTTTTTTATTTCATATTCTTGTAAGTTAACCTGTTTTAGTAATAATCCGATAATTTGACACTAATCGGGTCACTTCTGCAAATTTCAGGAAACCGTGTCTGAGATTTACGTTTAGGTTTAAACGACCTTTAGGCATCCCGGTATGTCCGAAAACATTACAAACAAGAGAAATATAAGTTTTTCACCTTCCGTGACATTTTCATAAGTTTTGGAATTTTACGTTTTCCAGTTCTGCGTTTTACGTGATTTACGCGTTTTAGACCCGCGTTTCCAGTTTTAGCAGCGTTTAAGAAACCCGATAGAACTTATCACTCATTTAATATGCTTATATGGAGTATATTAACAAGTTTTAACATATTTACAAGTTTCATATTTTTAGTATACCCGGTTTTAAGTTTCGTGACTTTACGACTTACGGTTAGCGATTAACGGGACCAAAACTCACTCCGTAAAAGCAAGATATTATTAAACCTCATATCTAATCATCCAAGATATACCTTGAACGAAATTTTATGCTAAGTACAAGCCTTGTTGGCTTGTGATAAGCCTTGATGAGTTTAGATTGATACAAGTGTAATATGACCTAGCTAAGTAAACTTAACTTCTTTAGGAAGCCTTGCAAATATCTAGTGAAAGTAACCTCCTCATTTGGATATTTAAACAAACTCATCTCTTTCATTTCTTCTTCATTCCAAACGCCTAACAAATAATTCACAACACCATGATTCTTTAGTCTTTAAACTACAAGTTATATATCAAAGTTCAAGGCCTAGTTATTCCCTACATGAAACTAGTGTTTATTTGGTGATTCCATGGTTGAATTAGGAGCTACACAAGGGTACTAGGGCTGAATTCATATATTTTTTACAAGGGTTATATCAAGGGTTAGCAAGGTGTATTAAAGGTTGGAAGCTAGGGACTTTGGTTGAAAGGGTTTAGGTTTTAGTGTCCTAGTTCTTGGTTCTTGATTTGTTTCATCACAAGGATTGCAAGCAAACTCTTATGTTATCATTTTCTTACTGTAAATACTAGCATTTCATGTATATAATATGTTTTGTATGCTTATTATGGTTGATTATGCTTGGATAAATGGACTAAACCACTAGAAATTGTCAAAAGGACTAGTTTTGCAAAACTGAAACTGGACAGGGGCTGTAAACGTAGTTACTGGGTAAAATTCGTGGACTGAGAAACTTAGGTAATAAAATAGGATTATAGATCTATGTCTTGTGATCATTTTTCCGGGTGGCTCGTGCCGTAACTCATCCCGATGAATAAACTAGAGCCAAAACGGCTAAACGTGTCCAAATCTGAGTAACAGATTTCAAACGCGTAAAGCTCATAAAACTTGCATATAACCAACTGTTGGTCAAAGAATAAAAGTTGTAGATAACACCCTAACTTGAACGTGGCCGCTGGCCGTGCATTAAACGAAGTTGTAGAACTCGACTTATGACCAAAACCGTGAGACAGTTTGCTGCTGATTGAAATAACTAGTACATCCAAGGGTACATTGGTAATTTCACATTAGTTAAATAATTTCTGGGGCAGTAGGACCCACTAATCTGTTTAGTACATTCAATTACCTTTTCGAAGACATAAAAATCGAGTCATGATCATTTACGGTTTAGAAGTAACGGGTAGATCTAGACGGGGAAAACTTAAATAAAAGAAACGTAAACACTTAAACGACTTCACAAATGTTAAGTATCCAAGCATAATTGATGTAATAACTATATAAGGCATGTTTATACATTCACTTCGTTGTTTTAGAACCTAAGACACAACACATATTCTAGGTTGCGCGTAGAGGTTTCTCGGCTTATCCATCGATTCGTTATACATTGGATATCACATTTATTAAGGTGAGTTCGTAGCCCCACTTTTACTCGTTTAATTATTTTACAAACTCTTTGGGGGAGATACATGCTTAACTACTTGCTTTTACAGATACAAATATTCAAAACATTTACACTTTTATGCTACGCTATACTTTTTATACTTGATTGCAAAATACTTGATTGCATTTATACATGATTATGATATACCTATTTGCGTTATTCTTGACTGCATTATACTTATTTGCATTATTCAATTCAGTGGTTCCAAATTAAGTTGTTGGATGACCATTAATTTAGTGGCTCCAAATTTAGTTGTTGGATGACCATTAATTTAGTGGCTCCAAATTAAGTTGTTGGAAGGCTATTAAATTAGATACATACGCAAGTGGCTCCAAATTAAGTTGTTGGATGACCATTAATTTAGTGGCTCCAAATTAAGTTGTTGGAAGGCTATTAAATTAGATACATCCCAAATTAAGTTGTTAGAACACCCTTGTGGTGACACATATACTTTTTACTACTATGATACATACATACATGATTGTGCAAACTATATTTTAGCAGTGGGTTGTAAACACACAGATTGCAAGTTTTGTATGGGCGGAACTTGGAACTAAGTGGATTTACAATGCCTTTGCTGTGGGAACATTCTTTAAAGGCTTTTCAACTTATTCAAAACAAACTCTATGAACTCACCAACCTTTGTGTTGACACTTTAAGCATGTTTATCTCAGGTAAATAAGACGATAGCTATTGCATGGAACATAGAGTCGCACGACATGTTTTGAAGACTTTATACATTCGTATTTACCATTCGAAATATTTTGTAAACATTTACATATTATACTTTGGGACCTCATTGTTTGTAACTCTGATTTCATTAATCGAATGGTAACTTTTCAAAAAGTCTTATTTAGAGGTCGTTTTCTATAACTTGTACTTTGTATTATGAAGTAGCACCCCAGTGACACAGTCTTCCGCTGCGGTTTTTGGGGGTGTTACATATTCCCTCTTGTTGGTTATACCCTTGAGCAACGAGTCTAGCCTTGTTCCTAGACACTACTCCGTTTGCATCTAATTTGTTTCTATAAACCCATTTGGTTCCTATTATGGTTTGATTACTAGGTGGAGGGACAAGTGTCCAAACATCATTAGAAACAAATTGATTTAGTTCTTCTTGCATAGCCATTACCCAACTTTCATCTTTTATGACTTCTTGTGTATTCTTAGGTTCTAAGGTTGAAACGAAACATGTAAGCTCCCGGAAAATTTCAATGTACTTAACGCTTTAATCAGGAATTAATCACGATCTATTTCGTCATGAAATTTTCTAAGCACCACATTTGCATATCATTTGGCATATGCATGATCAACGCAGCTTGAGCGTTCATAAAAATACCGTTGTGATCTAAATAAATTTCCCCACTATCTTGATAATCCTAAAATACTTAACGAATACGTAAAAATTTGTAAAAATTACGAATTTAAATATAACCAAAATATATAATATTCGTATCGGGCTTCGGAACTCATTGGACTTTTCACCACTCAAACCCGACACGTAAACGAACCTTAAAACCGGATCAAACCCACACCCGTGATTCTTTGGGCTTCGTTACCCAATTCGAGCCCAACTCATTTATTTCTTTGAGCCTTGTCTCACGTCCGATCCAACAAACAAACCCAACCTATTTTCCTTTTCCTTGGGCCTCGCTGCCGAGCCCAACCCAACCATGTTTGGGCCTTGATCCCCATATATGAACTAGAAGAGTTAAAGACTTGAAAATGTTTTTGTGTTTCTTTCTGTTGTAACCGAGCGAGCAAACAAGGACCAAAACCAAACTAACTAAGATACCAAACTAGAAACAAAAATACTTCTCATTTGATTTCTTGTGTTGTCGTGAGAGAAGGAACAAAGGAGACAAAAACCACCTAATAGACCACCCTAAAATAATATTAAAATGTCCTAACCCACCTTGACTAATCTTTTGACTTCATTAACCTTTGGATCAAATGTTCCCCATGGACAAAATATGATTCGACAAGGCAAGGCATGCCTCATTTTCAGCCGAATTCCACAAGTTAGACCAAGTTCAATGTGCATGTGACTAATAACACTAGGAATAGGAGAGAGCTAGGGGATTAAAAAAATTAGGAAGGCCATACTTAAGTTTTCTTTATAACCACTTGATATACTTGGCAAGTCACAAGTTCACAACAAAAATTCACTCACATTCACTCTCAACTTGTACAAATTCGTTCACTGTGGAGACCATCGAAGTGAGTTAGGAGCGAAGCAAGGGATTTTGTGGAAGTCATAAGGGTACTAGTAATCGGGTAATATTATAAGGAGAACAAGGGGTTCTCGTTGGTCACTTCTTCTCGTTCACATCTCACTCGTATCATCACCACTCATTTTGAGTGTAGTAAGTCTCTTCCAACTCGTTTCCATTTCATTTCTTTGTTTACATTTGGTTCTCGCACGCTACAAATGTTATGCGCACCATTTCAATGCAACTCGTATGGTATGCTTGATCACGACACATAGTCACACATTAAAAACTAGTCTAACATGTTGAGAACACATCACAAACTTATGAGGAACACTTGTATACCTTAAAAACGCACGCGAAGCATTATTGGGCCTAAAAGCCCAACTGCTCAGCCCAATAAGCCCAACCCGTCTTCAAGAGAGATCCAACCCGGCCCAATAAATTAGTAATAAGCTAATAAGCTCTAAAAATAAGCTAGGAATAAGCTTGTAAAAGTTTTGTAAAGTTTTCGTATGTTTAAAAGGAATTTCGGACTATCTTTGCAAAAAAATAAGAAACGAAGGGTTCAAAAGGTAACATATTTAAAAGCTAAGGGTCATTTTATAAGCGAAACTAGTGTTTTATAAAAGTCTAAGGGTTGAAAATGCTCAATTCGAAAATACATGGGTATCATGCACGTATGCATGTGCACGTGAAAAACCACAATGACCAGTTCTGTAAATAACCTAATCTAGTTATAAATTAAGTTTTGGGTGAAAAGTGTCAAGTTTGGAAAACAAAGGTTTAAAGCGTATAAAAGGAACCTAGAGGGCTGTTTTCGTAAAATCAGTTTTACCAAGGGACTAAAGATGTCATTTCTGAAAGTTTTGATATAAAATACATTTGGGTACAAAGTGTCATTTTCTAAAAGTATAAGGACTAAACTTGTACTTTCTGTAACTCGAGGGTAAAAAGTGTAAATTCGGGAAAAGTTTAGAAAAACTTATAAACCCATAATAACTTCGTAAAAACAAGTATCTTGATCATATGAGTATTTTATTTTCGGATGACGTTAATGTATTACGAATATATAATTATAAGAGTATAATTATATATATAAATCCGATAAAACATACGGGAAATCTAAATACGTTAAAATGCTCAACAAATCTATTAGGATCACAACGGGGAAGACATTTCACTTATGCGTAAGTGAGGATAATTAATTAAGGCAATGTAGCATGTAAATTAACTTAAAACGTTAATCACGATCGCACACTATTGGATTGGACAATCCAATGATCTATTGAATAAGAATATTCAATGCTCTATTATTTTGGTCGCGAACCAAAATGCTCATATACTGAGACTCGCCATCTCATCATTTTAGGTTTCGAGTTGGAACCTCCGCTACATTGTGCTTGATCTATTTGTGCGTGTGCATTATTATCAAGGTGAGTTCATAGCCTCGCTTTTACTTTACTTTTGCAAACCCCGCGAGGGAGATACATGCTCTAAACTAGAACACAAGGTTTTTCATAAATGCTTGATCTTCTTGATTATTGGTACTGCCTAAGTTGTTAGCCACAAGTCCCCTGATCATGAACCATTAGTCACCGCGAGTGAACGTAGATATCGTGAATAGTACTATGGGGAATAACGAACCCCGTTTCGGTTATAGAGAAATAACCGGGGCGCACCATATCGAATATCTTTAGGTAATTGGCTATTACCTCCTTTGGGGCATACTTACGTACATTGGTAATTCGGTGTATGCAGTTGAGTCTTGGTTTCATGAGCTTAGTGCATAATAATCTGTGATATTTTTCTTATGATATTGTTAGTTTACAATGATCATGACCTTGTACTTGTGTTCAACTTATTTTAAACCTATGGACTTCACTCAACATTTTGTTGACCTTTTTAAGCATGTTATCTCAGGTAATCAGTGAAGATTATGACCAAGGTGCGGAACGGGGCATGGCAAGGCTTATCTGGTGGTGTAAAACATAAAAGTTATCATTTCTTTCAAACTCATGATCTTTCTTTTGGGAAAAACACTTGATCTATTTACAATATTTTGTAACAAACAATGAGTTTTCGATGAATGATAACTATTTTAATAAAACGTCTCTTTTGAGTCGTTTTCTATAATTATTGACTATGATCTCCATTCAAGTAACACCCGAATTAGTCTTCCGCTGTCATTAAGATTTTCGGGGGTGTTACAGATTGGCATCAGAGCCAAGGTTATAGAGAACCAAAGAGTTTTTCAAAAGCATTTGGACTATAACCGCACTTTTAAAACGGGACTATTTTACACCACTGCCTTACGCCCTTCCGTGACCACTCTATGCATTAGGATTGATGCATCACTAGATCATAAGTAAATTGCATTCATTTTAGTTAGGCATGGAGATTTGCTTAGCTAACTAAAATAATTATATTATTTGGCATTTACTTACATTAATTTATGGGTTGTTACAGTACCATGTCTGCATCCCACCCAGTTGTTCTGTCCTCAGACACTGAGATGGATGATACCATGTCCTCTACGACTGTCACTATGCCAGCTCATCCCAGTCCTGTCATACCAGCTACTGTTTCGGACGAAACTGAACCTTTTGAGGAAGGTGAAGTTGCCCGAACTCCTACTGTTCCAGCTATGACTGCTCATCCTCAAGAGTACAATGCTTTTGCTTCCATGACCCTAGATCAGTACTATGAGTCGCAGCAATGGCTACCTGCTTCAGATGTTGCTGTGGATGATGAATCATCCAAGTCATCAGAGAGCACTGACTCTGCTTCATCAGATTCTTCTGGATCATCTGCCCAAGCTATCCGTCGTCGTCGACGTAGGATTCGTGTTCGTAAGCCTCATGAGCCTGAGCCGTTTGGAGTGCCTTATAGACTGCATCCTAATGGTAAGACCTTCAAACGCACCGCTAGGAAGCGTGTGCGACCCATCACTATGACTCATGTGATGCCACCAGCTCAGTCATCACCAGCTCAGTCACCACCTGCTCAGTCATCACCAGTTTCACCTGCTGTTCCACTTACTACTACCTCACCACCACTGCCACTTACTGTGTTCTACCATCAGACTACTACTGTTCCTGTTTCATCACCACCTACAGCATCACCTCCTTTGGACACTTTTAGTGAGCCAATTTTACCGCTCTGCATCAAGTGCTATCCACCATCACTATCTGATCCTGAAAAGCCTACTCAAGTGGATAATGAGGCCGGACCAAGGAAGAAATCCGGTGCTAGGAGATGGTCATTCTTGATACCTTTACTTCGACGCTGGAGAGAAGAGGAGGGAGCACCTAGTTCGTTTGAGCTTGGAGAAAGCTCGACTACTGCACCAGCTCCAGTTCTGCCTGTTACCGGTGAACCGGTACACCACACTATTCCTCTGTTGGCTACGAGACTTATCAGGCACGAAGACCAGTTGAATGAGCTCATGGCACATTATGATGAGATTCCACTAGTGAGGATAGAGAGCTTGGAGGAAGAAGTCGAGAACCTCGTGGTAGGTCGCTACTCCATTGAGATTGTGTTTGATATGATGAGTACTCAGATTGTGGAGGCGAGAGAGGCCGTTAACCAATTGACTCGAAGATTGGAGACTACTATTCGAGATGCTAGTACTTTGAGAGAGACTGCTTTAGGTCGAGAGAGAGTTCTGCATCACGAGCTTACATCCGCTCATGCTCACACTGCTATTCTGGAGGAGAGGATTGATGACCTCGAGGCGAGAGATTGAGCCCGTGAGCAGCAGATCCGAGACTTGACAGCCATGGTTGAGGAGATTCGTCGTCGTCAGGATGACGCATCGGGAGATGCGTAGATCCTAGTCATCTTTATCTTAGTATGTATCATAAAGCCGCCATATGAGGCATTAAGGCTTGTATCTTTTTGGTTTGTAACCTTGGAACAAGAATTATGATGATGTAACCTATGGTTGTAAACAAAACTATGTAACGATGTATTCCATGGTTGTATTTCTATTATTCTGATATTATGATATTATTCCTCGGTGATGTATGCCGAACCGATCCTTATGTCTATATATATATATTATGATTTGTTGAGAAAAATCATATTCATATCATATCATATCATTTAAAGTGGTAATCTGGACTATTATGATATGTATAATATGAAATCAATTTTATCATCGATCGATAATTTCTTAATCTTGGTATTTATTCTTGGAAATTTTAGAAAAATGGTCAAGAAGAAAGCTACCTCATCCACCATCACTCCCGCAGCTATTCAGAAAATGGTCGCTGAAAGTGTTAGCGCAGCTATAGCTCAACATGTCGCTGATACTGCTAGAGCCGAAGCTGAACGCATTGAAGCTGAACGAATTGCCCAAGAGGCACGTGAAGCTGAAATCGCTAGAGAAGCCGAAATTGCAAGAGAAGCTGAGAATGCCCGAATTGCTTGAGAGGCTGAAGCTGAGCGTGTCGCTCAAGCAGCACGTGAGGCTGAAGCTGCTCGCATTGCTGAAGAGAATCGTGTCGCAGAAGCTGCACGTCTTCTTGAAATGGCAAACTCAAATGCAACTAACACTCCAACAAATCAAAGTGAGTCCACTGTAACTCGCAAGTGTAATTACAAAGAGTTCATGAACTGCAAGCCGACATTCTTCAAGGGCACTGAAGGTGCTATTGGGTTACTTCATTGGTTTGAGAGAACCGAGACTGTATTTCTGCTAAGTGACTGCACAGATGATTGCAAAGTCAAGTTTGCGACTGGAACTTTGTTAGAAGATGCGTTATCTTGGTGGAAAGGCCATGCTCAACCAATTGGAATGGAAGAAGCTTGTAAGATTTCATGGTCAGATCTGAAACAACTGTTAATGAAACAGTATTGCCCGAGGACTGAGATCAAGAAACTCGAAGATGAGTATTACCACTTGGCTGCTAAAGGTAATGATCTCAAGACATACTTCAAGAGATTCCACGAGCTGAGAGCTCTATGTCCTCATCTGTTTCCCACCAATGAAAAGCTTTTGGAAACTTTGATCGGAGGTTTACCTCGAAGCATCGAAGGAGATGTCATCGCTTCGAAGCCAAAAACTGTTGAAGAAGTTGTCATTGTATCCCACCGCCTTATGGAACCAATACTAAAGCTTGCAAATGCACAAGGCTCAAGTGACAACAAAAGAAAGTTTGATGATCGGAAAACCTCGAATTCCAACCACTATCGATCCAACAACAACAATCGGAACAACAACAACCAATATCACCACAACAGAAATCAACACCACAATCGGCAAAACCGAAGGCAAGAAGCCGCAAGGGCTTATGCTGCACCCACTGCTGGAAAAGGGTATGTAGGACCACATCCCCAGTGTAATAGATGTTTGATGCACCATTCTGGACCTTGTACTGTGAAGTGCGATAAGTGCAACAAGGTAGGTCATCAAGGTAAACATTGCCGAAACCCTGGAAGAGGCAACACTGTGACAAACATGAACTGCTATGGATGTGGAGAACCCGGTCATTTCAAGAGTCAATGCCTAAAGTTAAATGTCGTTCAAACAAACAATGCGCGTGCAAGAGTGTACATGCTAGGAGATGGAGATGCACCGTTGAACCCTGACATTGTGACGGGTACGTATTCTCTTAACAATCATTCTGCAAAAATCTTGTTTGATTCTGGAGCCGATAAGAGTTTTGTATCTACTACTTTTGCACCATTACTTGAAATATCCCCAATCGCCTTAGATACAACTTATGAGATAGAACTTGCCGATGGGAAAATAATAGGAACCAACACCGTAATCCGTAATTGTCCTATTCTATTACAAGATCATTCGTTCCTCATAGATCTTTTGCCAATCAAGCTTGGAAGTTTCGATGTCGTAATTGGCATGGATTGGTTGTCCAAACACCGTGCTAGGATTGTTTGTGACGAGAAAACCGTTCATATCCCGATCAACGGTGAAACATTAGTCATCCAAGGAGATCAAAGTAGAAAGTACTTAAGTATCATATCCTGTGCGAAATCAATAAAGTACATGGAAAAAGGATGTTATGCCTTCTTTGCTCAAGTAACGGAAAAGAAGTCGGAAGAGAAACGACTAGAGGATGTACCTGTAATCAAGGAATTTTCTGAGGTGTTTCCAGAAGATTTGCCTGGACTCCCACCTGCTCGACAAGTCGAATTTCAAATTGATCTTATTCCTGGAGCTACTCCTGTAGCACGAGCACCGTACCGTTTAGCGCCCTCAGAAATGCAAGAGTTATCCAAACAACTAGAAGAGCTATCCGAGAAAGGATTCATTAGACCAAGTTCCTCACCCTGGGGAGCACCGGTATTATTCGTTAAGAAGAAAGATGGATCATTCCGGATGTGTATCGATTATAGAGAATTGAACAAGCTCACAATCAAAAACCGCTATCCCTTACCAAGAATCGATGATCTGTTTGATCAATTACAAGGCTCGAGTGTATACTCGAAGATTGATTTAAGATCTGGATATCATCAGTTACGGGTAAGAGAAGAAGATATACCCAAGACCGCATTTAGAACTCGATATGGCCATTATGAATTCCAGGTAATGCCATTCGGTTTAACTAATGCACCAGCAGTATTTATGGACCTCATGAATAGAGTCTGCAAACCATATCTGGATAAATTCGTCATTGTGTTCATCGACGATATTCTTATATACTCTCGTAATAAAGAAGAACATGCGGAACATTTGAAGACTGTCCTGAAGTTGCTCAAGGATGAAAAATTGTACGCAAAGTTTTCCAAGTGTGACTTTTGGATTGAGACAGTCCAATTTCTTGGTCATGTGATCGACAGTGAAGGAATCCATGTGGATCCCGCAAAGAGGTAAGACATAGTTTGATTTATGTGACCAGGTAGTAAGATTTTGATCATCCCGTTTGAGACACTTACTAATAAAGTGGTTTGGGTCCCCACATTTAAAGCAAGTACGATCATCCTTTGGCTTCTCGTCCTCTTTGCTTTTCCGAAAGCCTTTCTTATCGTCATACGGTTGTTTGACGTATCTACCCTTTCTTCTAAAGAACTTTTTAAAGTCCCTTACCGCCATAGCGTACTCTTCGTCGTCACTACTCGAAGATGAGTTCTCCTCATCGCTCGAAGCCTTTTTGGCTTTAAGAGAAAGAGATTTGTGTTTCTCTTTCACCTTTGAGGCTTCGGAATCTTTAGCAAGGACAAGCTCGTAGACTTTTAGGTTGCCTATGAGTTCATCGAGGGTGAGGATTGTCAAATCTTTTGACTCTTCGATTGCCGTCACCTTGGATCTCCACTTCGATGGAAGTGCCCTTAGATATCTCCTAACATGGTTACGGCTAGAAAAGGATTCATCAAGTGCTTGTAAAGATGTAATAATAGTATTAAAGTTAGCAAATGAATGATCTATAGTTTCCTCATCCGATATTGAAAATTGTTCATATTGCTGAACAAATAAATCAATTTTATTATTTTTTAACTTGTTGGTTGCCTTGATGAGTTACAACTAAAGAATTCCAAATTTCTTTAGAGGTTTTAAGCATAGAAATTCTTTCGAATTCCTTTTTCGGTAAAGCATTATATAAAACCATTTTTGCTTCACTATTTTTCGAAAGCTTTTTCTTCATTTCATCATTTAGTTTATCATGAGGTATGTGAACTAAATTTCTTTTATCATCATTTGAGGTAGCCTCAAAATCACCTTCAACAATAATGTACCAAAGATCAATATCTTTAGACTTCACATATGTTTCGAATCTATTTTTCCAATATATAAAACCATTAGTTTCAACTTTCAAGTAGTGGTGGTCGTTGCATAGATTGCCCTTCCTTATAATTTTCAGAACCCATAGTGATCGAAAAGTTTTTAAAATACAATTTTATTTTAAAACTTTTATAAACTTAGCTCTTGATGCCAATTGTGGAAAACTAGAAGGGGGGGGGTTGAATAGTTTTGCCGATTTTAAGTTGATTTCAAAAACTCTAGATTCGATATTATGTGAAATCGTATGGATGTTGAGAACGTATAGATCTAATGATAATGCAAGCAAATAAATAAAGATAAGGGATAGAAATGACACAACCGATTTATAGTGGTTCGGCTACAAGGACACCTTCCTTGCCCTACTCCACTCCCCGAGTCACCTACTCGAGAGTTCAAGCACTATGTCAACAAACTCCTTCACTTGGCGGAGAAGCCTTCACAACGTTGCTTACACTTTTTCCGGTACAAAGCTAGATACCGAGTCCGTAGCAGGGTGGACCAAACCAACACAACTATTACACAACAAATATGTGAAATATCAAATACAAGATCTTCGCTACAGAAATCTTGCGGAGTGACAAATCAATCAAGGACCCCTTTCTTGGATGACTTGTAGAATGCTCGTGATCTCGCCTTAGAGAAGGACCTATATGAGGATCACAAATAGAAAGAAAGAAGAACAACTCTCTAGATCAAGTGATCTATATGTTAGAAGAGAATGAGAGTGTATGAGAGATTTAGTAAGAAGAGGGGTAAGTTAGAATGAAGAAATGGCTCTCTATTTACAGGCAAATTTCTTCACTGTTCCCACGGATCCCACGGATCCCTTCCACAAGGGATCCGTCTAGTGTAATCCTAGGGATCCGTGGAACGCTCCTCTTTGCCCATGGGTTTTTTGGTTATGGGTCATGGGTTATGGGTTGGTCCATGGGTTATATCTAGATTCAATGTATCTAAGTATACATTGTATCAAGTCTCTTTGGGTATGGGTTAAGATCCATGGGTTATGGTCCATGGGTTATGATATTTACCCATTCTAATAAACTATTACAACAAATGCTTAATTACTACATTTTTGTATTTAAATGGCTATATGTAAATGCTTTACAAAACTAACATGTATCCTTTATAATTGTACTTAAGATAACATTATATTTGTTATCAACAAAACACAAAGAGATCGCAAAATATTAATAAACGGTTTTACAGTTTATTTGTATTAACAAATAACTCTAAGGATTGATTTTTAGCACTTAGCTCGCTTTAAAGCTTCCTCATCCTTTCGGCCTGAGCCGCAGAGGTTTCTCTCCGCTCTTCTCTTTCCCGGGTCACCCTATATATATCCACCTCATCCTCCAGATTCTTCGCCTTATCCATACTGGCTTGATGCTCGGTTTCCAGTTTCTTCGGTTCATAGGACAATCTCTGTTCTCACCCTCAGCGACAGCCAATCTATCAGCCAACCCCAGACAACCCTGGTGAGTCTGAGTGAGTTCCCAATACTCGGCCGACATACCGTTGAACCTCTTCAGCAACTCGCCTTGGGCTATCACACTTTTGCCAAACTCTTCATAGGCCCGGCGAGTAAGCTCAATGTTGTTCATCTGTTCTAGAGCTTCTTGCTCGGCGGGGGTGGGAAGGTTGTCAATAAGCTCCTTGCAAGACCGGTAGGAGTTTATCTGAACGTCATCCCGAAGGGCCTAATTAGGGATGAAGACGTTCGTGGCTTCATCTGCATAATGAATAGAGGGAGTTACGAAAATAATCGGTATATATATTAAAAAAAAATGACAAGTTGAAGGCTAGAACATACCTGAGTCCATGTTGATTTTGTCAATCCGCCTAAGGCCATGAGAGTGGTGGGCCGAAAAACCTGAAGGACACAACATAATAACATAATAAGTTGGGAGAAATTACAAATATGAACAACCGAACAATCTGCACGTACCTTCGGAACTATGACGAGGTGAGTTCACTAGTGGTGTTTGACCGCCTTCATCAACCGGAGGGGTATGCATTTGTTGTAACTGCTCACCACCACCAGCGGCATTATCCCCCATCCCTTCATTAACTGCGTTGCCTCCTCCATCCTCAGCTGCAATATTCGGGACCCCCTGTTCAGCATTAGCATTCACGTCCTTCTCCTGGACATCCTCTGGACGGATCTGGTTCAAGGGGTCCGGGTTGTCAATAGGCTCTCCGGAAGAAATATGTTCGACGTACTAACGACGCTGCTTTTTCTTCTTGCCCTGTGCCTTTGAGGTGCCCTCTCCAGCGACTCTCTTCTTTTCCTGACGAGCAAGAGCTTCTCTCTATTTCTTTTCCCTAAGTGCAACGACTTCGGGATCCGCCTCTTCGGCTCTCTTTGCAAGGGCATCTTTGGGGGGAATAGCCCCTCCAACGGGCAAAGGGTCGGTGGTCCTCTTCGGCTTTTCCCTATTTGGGTCAACCGCCGGTCCCTTGCTCACGGTCGTCCCTTCCCAATCCGGAAGCTCGAGATATTCAGACATGTTAACAACTGAAAGAAAGAAAAAACAACAGAAACACGAATTGATTAGAAACTGTTAAGGGGAGATCCGGGGAGACAAACATCAATCCCAAGATAAAAAGCTGAACAAGTAATTACCATGACCCCGGGCATCTTTTAGAATGGGCTCGAACTCAGGATTCTTGAAAACCGAGGAGAGATGGAACATCCATAAAAGGCTCATCGTCGGACTACGTAACTTAATTATATTCCGGCTAAGCCTCGCGGCATCCTCTTGGGAAAAGCCGGTAGGAAAAGTATCCGTGATTTTCGAGTCCTTGTGCCTCCACGCCATGGCATAAGGGATAGCCCGCCTGTCGATCAAGAAAAATTTCTCCTTCCAATGTTTCAGACCAGACAGGACCTCTTTAAAACACTTATATGAGCCCTTCCCCGTCCGGTTCTCGAATGAAAACCAATGTCCTTGCTTGCACAGCCGGTAGAATGCCCGAAAAAGTGAAACCCGGGGCTGAATGTTGAGGCTATAACATCTAATCTCAAAGAGAGTCACCCGGTTCAATCCTAGTGGAACTAGCTGAGAAATGTGCACCCTAAAGTGTCTAATCACTTTCAGCAAAAAAGTGGAGAAAGGAATTCTAACACCCCCTATCTCTAACTGTTTAGGGTAAATGCCTATCTTATCCTCCGGTAACTGATCCATAGTCATATCATCCGGTGGTAATACCGGACGTAGATCCTGGGGGATGCCATACTCGACAACTATGTCGTCTAACTCAGATTGTTTTAATTTAGAAACGTATATGTGCATGTCAAACTTAGGAACTACAGGTTGGACGATCTCCTCGTTGGTTTCTTCCGTCTGATGGATGGACGCGTTTTCTCTAACTGGAATATTCCCCTCGGTTCCAATCTCGGCCATTTCTAAAAGATGCCGGAGACAATTTACAGATATTAACAGAAAGAGGGCAAGACAAACCTTAAGAGAGAAGAAGAGAACGTCCGGAGATAGAAAGCAATCTATGTGTGTGTGAAATGTAAAAACCAAATGAGGTAAAAAGGGGCATATATATATACTGGGAGGGAAACCCTAGATGACTGTGAAAACGTCCCATCAGTCAGTAATAGGGATGACGTGGGCTTATATGTGCCGTCCACGACAGAAGATGAGACGACAGTAGGCGCGGGAAAGCCCAAAAGACTATCAGACCCATATAAGCAGCCCATTCTCATGGACCCAGCCATCTTGACTAACACTATACGAACCCTTTTTTCCCCTTTGACAGGCCGAGTAATATTAAGTGTTGCATCACCGGCTTTCTGCCAATAATTCAACACTGGGGGGACATGTTGACGTATGTGTCCGGACGGACCAACATCCGGCCAAACACATCCGCCGGACGTTCATCCTGACATCCGGGCAAGGAGTGACAACTACCGACCCTGTCAGCAGATTTTAGGGGATTTCCTACCACGTGGCCTACTAAGTAGAGTGGCCATAGGCCTGCGGAATAGTAGCTGAACAGTAATAGAATAGTAACATGAATATGAAGTTGGGGTAGTATAAATACCCCAACACATTTATTACTTTGCATTAAGTTTTTACACCTACATTCTTACTACATTTATCACTGCATTTATTACCCTTTACTCATCCTCACGCCGGAGCTTGGTCTCGAGATAATACCCGAAGCGAGGCTAACGCGTCTGTACATTGTGCAGGAAACATCCCATCCTCTTACCGGACCACTAGAACTGGACGGAGACAGGATTTTGCTTCAACACTAGCAGACTACCCACACAATGCGACGACAAGTATCTCGTGACTAAATTATATGACAAGCAAATATTTTTCATTTATACGTTTTTACTAACAATAACTTTACGAATGAATGATAATTTTTAATTAAAATAACTATAACAATAGCAATGCAAACTATAAGCAATAGCTGTTACAAGTTTATAGAACTGAAGACATTTAGGGTGTGTTTGGTAAAAATAGTTGTAGCAATGAGTTGTGAGCAGTGAGCAGTGGCTGTGAATAGTAGCTGTATTTTCTTACAAAAATGTTTGGTAACGCAGCTGTAGTTATAATTATAATATATAAAACAGCTCCTAAATGCTCACAACTATTCAATGTTACTTTGTAGAGCATTAGAAATGAGCATTTCGAAAAAATAGGTAAAGCTAATTGCTACTTGCCAAACAAACATTACAATGCTCAATGCTCGATGCTCACCACTCTTAAATGTTCCAAAAAGCTTTGCGCCAAACACACCCTTAATTTCTAAAGCTGTTACAAGTTTATAGAACTGAAGACATTTAATTTTCAGAGCTTTTACAAGTTTATATAATTAAAGACAATTCTTTCAATTATAAGTAAATATTGAATCTTAATTTTATAAGAGTTTTTTTTTTTTTTTTTTTTTTTTTTTTTTTTTTTTTTTTTTTAAGTCTTAAATATATTATAAAATAACGTAAATATCAACTTTTCTTTTCTATTTTTTTATTCATAACATTCATTAACTAATGATTATGTCAATTCTTATGAGGGGTTGCAGAATATTGATATTTTTGGCCGCTATAGACTAAGTTTTAAAAATGAGAATCATGTGTCTTTTGGTGTTAAATGATGTAAACCATAGCATAACTGATATTATGTAGTTTTTATAAGGGCAAATGGCACAAAAAGGCATCAAAGTTAGGGTCCATTTCCAATCAAGGTATTCTACTTTTTTTCTTGCATAAAAAGGTTTCCAACAAAAAATTTCAGCGGATTTGGGTATTTTCATTAACCTCCGTCAACTATTTTTACATTTAAACATTTATAAATTTAGAAGGGCCAGTTTGAAACTTTTGTAAAAAGTTAATAAAAATAAACGTTTTATTTCTTCTTCCCCAGATTTCCCCCAAATCTTCTTCCCCAACTCTCCACATAAACCCTAATTCACTGTTCACAAAATTGAACTGTATCTTGTGTTCGTTAAGGTAATTAATACTTAATGTCGTGTTTAATTATCTTAATAATCTTTATTCATTGACCTTTGTGTTCATAATTTTTTTTTTGCAGGATGGCTTCTTCATCCAAAGGAGGTACATTAACATTGGATATTTATTATAACGGGTATTTCAGTCTAAAACCTTTAACCTATCATAATGCTGATATGGTCACAACTACTCTTGATGTGACCCCTTTAACCTATAATGAGTTGAAAATTTTTGTTCAAAACAACATAGATTCAGTAGTGTCTGTGCTGTATTACTTTAGTAATGGGTTAAAAAGTATTAAGTCTGATGATGATGTTAGGTTGTTTGTTGAAAAGTGGCAAAGTAGTGATGAAGGTATCATACCCTTATATGTTACTCATAAGAATGAATGTTTAGTTGAATACACTGGTGATTATGTTATTGTCATGTTAAACCCTACTAGTTATTACAAAGACTCAGACTCAGATGTTGCATCAGTTGACCATTTATCTGAGGGTGAAGAAGAGTTGAGGCAGGTTAGGATAAAAGAAAGGAAAAGTTTAGATGAAAAGAACATAACAAATGAAATTGTTGTATTTGATGAAAGTAGGCTAGTGTTGGAAAATGACAGTGATTTAGGTGATGAATCTCAAAAAGAAGCAGATCCTTTATTTTCAGACTTAGGTGATGAATCTCAAAAAGAGAAACCTCATGTTGAACCAGAAATAAGCTTAGATGAAGATATGCCCATCAGTGATGAGGATGAGATTGTGTTTGACTCTAATAAAAGAGATTACCCTATTCATGACCCAAACACACATTGGAAGTTAAAAAAACCTTTATTAGGTGAATTGTATGCAGACTTAGATCAAGTAAAAGATTGTCTTACATTTTATTCTGTTGCCAATGGATACCAACTTTGGTATGAAAAAAGTGATAGTGAAAAGTTGCTTGTTAGGTGTGGCTTTGATGAAAAAGAGAGAAGAAAGAAAAAAGTTCCTAGAGATCCCAATAAGCCTTGTTGTCCTTTTAGGTTAAGAGCTGTGAAGATGCATGATGGAAATTCTTGGCATATAAGAACCCTAGTGAATGAGCATACTTGCAGTAGACAGTGTAATCTTGGATGTTTAGTGACTTCAAAATGGATTGCAAGACAATTTGTAGACAAAATCAGAATGTATCCTGATATGAAAGTGGTTGATCTGCAAGACATGGTAATGAAAAAATATAGGGTTAAGACATCACACAATCAGTGTAGTAGAGCTAGAAGGATTGCACTATATAATCTTAAGCAGAATGTTGGAGATCAATATGACAGGTTGGTTGATTACTCTGGTGAGCTTAGAAAGATAAACCCTGGTACCACAGTGCAGTTACGCATTGATCCTCTTGCAGATGGTACACACATGTTCAATAGTTTTTATATTTGTTTTCGTAATTTGAAACAAGGTTGGAAAGCAGGTTGTAGAAAGATTATAGGTTTAGATGGATGTTTTTTGAAAGGGGTGTGCCAAGGTGAATTGTTGGCAGCTATTGGGAGGGATGGAAACAATCAAATATACCCAATTGCATGGGCTGTTGTACAAGTTGAGAATTCAGACACTTGGGAATGGTTTATTAAATTGTTATCCAAAGACCTTGAGTTAGGAGATGGGAAAGGGGTCACATTTATATCTGATGGCCACAAAGGACTATACCAAGCTGTTAGGAGAGTGGTCCCATTGGTAGAACATAGGTTATGTGCTAGGCATATTTATGCCAATTTTTTCAAGCTCTACCCTGGTGTTCTATTTAGACACCTGTTTTGGCAAGCATCAAAGGCTTCTTATCATCAGAAATGGTTAAATACCATGGAAGAAATAAAAAATGCAAGTCAAGAAGCTTATCAGTATTTAATGGATAAAGATCCATGGACATGGTCAAGATCATACTTCAAAGAAGGTATAGGTCTTATTCTACATAAATAATTCTCACATAAGGCTAGCAACACTAATTATTCTACACTTGTATTATGTTGACAGGAATGGATTGTGATGCTGTTGAAAATGGTCTTTGTGAATCTTTCAATTCTCACATAAAGAATGCAAGGAGAAAACCAATAATTGGAATGCTTGAAGACATCAGATCTTATGTGATGACAAGGAATTACACCCTAATGAAGGAATGTCAAGATTGGAAAAGTGATATTTGCCCTAACATCATCAAGGTTTTGGATTTGCATAAGAAGATTCAAAGGTATATACTTATGTTGATCAAATAATACTAGCTGTAGAAACTCTGCTAACTTGTAGTATACTAACAGGAAGTGGAGTTTGAATCCAAGTGGATGGCATCAGTTTGAAGTAAGGCAAGGGAATTTTGAAGCATTTGGTGTGGACTTACAAAAGAGGGAATGCAGTTGTAGGCAATGGCAGTTAACTGGCATACCATGCCCTCATGCAATCACAGCCATTTACTTCATTAGCAAGCAGCCAGAAGATTATGTGAGCAATTCATTCAAGGTAAGTACATACAAAAGTATTTATGAGTTCAATATTTTGCCAGTAGGTGGTATAGATATGTGGGAAAAAAGGAAACATGTGCCAATGAAACCTCCATTAGAAAGAAGGATGCCAGGTAGGCCCACATTGAATAGGACAAAGGATAGGTCTGAATTGAAAAAAAATAAACATGTAGCAAGGCCTCCAAGAACAATGACATGTCAAAATTGTGGTGAACTTGGTCATAACAAAAAAGGGTGTACTAAGGAAACAGGTGAATCATCAAAACAAACACCTAATCAACAAGCTAATCCACCAAAAAAGAAGGGCAGACCTATGGTTCAAGACCCAGTCAATGCTAGAACCCCAAGTTGTAGTAGAAAGAATAAATTTGTGACTGCTAGAGGTGGTATATGGATGGGAGGAACAAGTGCAGGTGGTAGCAGTGGAAGGGGTAGTTCTAGTGGATCAAATAGTGCGAGGGGCAGAGGAAGTGGTAGTGGATCAAGCAGGGGAAGGGGAAGAGGAAGGGGAAGGAGAAATGATAGTGTGTCAAACAGGGTAAGTTTCATTTACATGTTTATTTTTTTTGTTACTGTCATTTAATTGATTTATATTCTAACTAAGAGAACCATTATACAGAATGCCCAATACAGACTCTTTGATGATGATCATTTGGTTGATGTACAACTTGAGGAAGCAATTCATACAAGGTCAAATAATCAGTCTAATGATGTACATGCTTTTGATGATGATACTCTGGTTGATGTACAACTTGATCAAGCAAATACAGAAGATATGGAAGTCAATATTGATCAACCTAATGCTGCAAAAGTTGATGCCAACCCTGTTGATGCAGCTGCAAAAGTTGATGCCAATCCTGTTGCTGCAGATATGGATGCCAATCAGGATGAAACAGCAAAGCTTAAGAGGAGGTATGATGAATTTTGGAAAGGTCAATATAATTCAGGATATCAACCCCCTAGAAGGACTTCTCAAAGATTATTAATGAAGAATTATAATAGGAAGATAAACCAGGACTATGAAGGTCAAGGACTCACACCAGATGAAGCATTTGAAGTAGACTAAGTATTTTATTGTTTGTAAGAACTTAATATATGGTGTATAAGAACTTGTAAGAACTTATTAGTCTCTTTTGTAACAACTTGTAAGAAATTAATATCAAGCTCTTATGGTCCATATCAGTTGCTTTTTTTTTACTTAAAACATAAGCATGATACCATTGGAAATGCAAATGATTTCTGCACAAAAAAATTATAAAAAATATAATTATTATGAGTTAAAAAGATATGAGAATGCAAATTATATAGTTAAATACACAACCTGGTTTCTTGTTTTTGCTCATTTTTTTAGTTGTAGGTTTTCTTAAAGGTGTGAGATGAAAATGAGTTGTTGCTTATGCCTTTATATAGTGTAAAAAGAGTCAAACCATAACAGTGCTAGCATTTGATGCAGCTACAAATGTGATATAAGCCAATTTGGATTCTACTAATGGATTCCACTGAAAGCCATTTCTCCTTCCTCCCAACTGTGGATTCTACTGAAAGCCATTTCTCCTTCCTCCCAACTGTGGATTCTCCTTCCTCCCAACTGTGGATTCTACTGAAAGCCATTTCTCCTTCCTCCCAACTGTGGATTCTCCTTCGCATTAGATGCAGCTGCAAATGTTGACATTCTTATCACTGTCTTTTATCAGTGTCATTTATCACTAATTTTTCAA
Organism: Chrysanthemum seticuspe; assembly: GCA_019973895.1. NCBI lineage: Eukaryota > Viridiplantae > Streptophyta > Magnoliopsida > Asterales > Asteraceae > Chrysanthemum > Chrysanthemum seticuspe. The sequence continues at coordinate 344,032,786 of BPTQ01000005.1, read as the reverse complement.
TACATTGATCAAGCTTTTCAACAAGGACATTTCTGTCACTGACTTTTCAATACATTCCATAATCAAAAGTAAAGCTTTTCAATACATAGATTCATCAAAAGTAAAGCTTTTCATTACATTCAAAAGTAAAGCTTTTCAATACATACATTCATCAAACTAAAAAGCTTTTATAATCATCAAGAAAAGCATTCCTAACATTACAAAGATAACTCTAGATTGCATGCTAACTGTACACTTCAACACTTCAACTTCTTCTTCCCATCTCTTTTTTTTCAGCTCAATTTCCACAGCTTCCTTCTTCATTTGTTTTTCCACATCTGCCAATCTACCTTTGTAATGCTCAGTTGCAAAATCTGGATCCCACCAGTGAAAGAAATTACACTTCTTTCTTGCCTTATAGTTAGGACATCCAAGAAACCTCCTGCCTGGATTTTGTTCAGTCCAAGAAGTCCACTTACCACTAACATCACCACATTCGCACAACACACAAACACGATTCATCAAATTATCTTTTTCCCAACCTGCATTTCTTCGATTCCAGTATACCCAATTTGATGAGTTTGATGAATTAGATGAGTTTGTCATGACTTTGCCTTAATTTAGTATTTGGGAACACACCGTTTGCCCTAATTTAATTTTTGGGAAAAATGTCTTTGACCTAATTTGATTCTGGGGAAGAAATGATATTGGGGAAGAAATATTCTTGGGGATAACGGTTTATAAATGTTTCAAAATGCGTTTCACCTAAAAAAAAAAGTTTCAAACTGACCCTTCTAAATTTATAAATGTTTAAATGTAAAAATAGTTGACGGAAGTTAATGAAAATACTCAAATCCGCTGAAATTTTTTGTTGGAAACCTTTTTATGCAAGAAAAAAAGTAGAATACCTTGATTGGAAATGGACCCTAACTTTGATGCCTTTTTGTGCCATTTGCCCTTTTTATAAATGTTTTTAAGCTATTGAATCAAAGCTCAAATCGTGTTTGAGCCTAACTCTAATGAGTATGAAAAATATCGTCTAGATATCAAATCGAACTCACGTTTCTCAAACACACCGTCTAGTCGAATTTAGAGCTAATTCATCGAGTATGACTACCGTGAGCAAACTTGCTATCGTCTAATATGTTTTACGTAGAGAAAATTTTATAAAAATGATAACGTATTTATATGTAAAATTGCTTATTTACGTGAAGGATTTTGGACCATCAGACTCTTTTTTCTCATTAAATGGTAGCATACCTTAAAAAAAATAATAATAATAAAAAAAAAAAAAAATAAAATAAAATACAGTAATATTAATGCACTTATATTAAGGGTGCGTTTGGTTTGTAGCTATGAATCACAATGGGTATGGGTATTGGTATATAGTGGAATGGTAATGGATATATCAATCTCAATATTATTGTTTGGATTGTTTAGTAGGGTATGGGTGTCAACTTTTTGACCCTGTTTTCATCTTCTAAAATAGATAAAAAAATATAAAAATAAAACAAACACAAAAGAATGATATTTCATCAAATAACCAGATTTCCCATTCTAAGCAGTTTTGACTAAAACCATGGCATGAATGAGACAAAAATAGATATTAAAATTGATGATTATCTCCAACTATTGAATATTTGATGTGCTACATCATTTCTAAAATTGAGTCACTCGTTAGTTGGTCAATATGTGTTAGATGTTCTTCATCTCCTAACCGCTCTCCATCTTGAATTTCGTTATCTTCAACCTGTTTCAACTCTTGTGGATCAAAACGCATGTACTTTGTTGTTAGATTATGGAGAAGACAACAAGTGTAAGGTTCATTGTATATAAGATGTAGTAGTTACATGTGTTTCTTAGTGACAATTAGTCGAACACTTGGTGAGCGCTATTCGTTTTTGCCACACAAGACTCCAACTCCTTCCTCGAACATTACCATAATGAAATACCAATGAGATTCGCGGATTAAAGAAACAACAGAAATAAAGACAAGGAAATCAAATATATATGATATAAAGAGATAAAAAGATGATACTAACCTTGTGTGTGAAAAAGAAAGAACCCATGTAGAAAAGTAGCTTGATGTGATTTATGGATGTGTAGTGAAGTAATAGAGTGAGAGGCGGGAACTATCTTGGAAATTGGCGCCAAAATTTTCATCAGTTTTGAGACAAGCATTGAATGGGTATAATGATACCACCCAGATTAATCAGATATGAGGAAACCTTCCTTTGGAGGGTATTCTCAAACCCATATATACAAAACAAACGTCATATATGACTTTCAAAGTCATAACTTTATTCCATAGGGCCCTACCAAACGCACCCTAAATAAAATTCCCATGGTCCACTATACTATTTGGACCACTGTCCATATCTTTATTAATTTTCTTAGGTGAAACAATTACATTATATTGTGTTAGAAACTTATAAAAGTATGTTAAACAATTATTTGTTATGACTATTGTTTCTATAAATGTAAGTTTTCCGAAAACAAACGGATATATGTAAATATGTTACGACTAACTTTAAATTAAAACATTCCTTTGACTTGAAATACGTACGGTTATGATTACGTGAAGGAATGAGTTAGATTTTTTTTATTAGAGACTTGAGTTCAAACTTCACACACGTTAAAACCAGTTTTGATGCGTTCGTTCCTTTGGTGAAAGCTTCATCGTTGTCGCGGGGATTGAAAAGGAAAAACCTTTATGAAATAGATTTTGGGTTCGGTCTAAGCTCTTCAGGGGCATTTTATTATGTTATATATTATAATTTACAATTTATCATCATTAAAATATAAGAGACTGTTTAGTTTAAATATCTTCATAATTGTCCTAATAATTATCTCTTATGACTATTTTTCCTTAGAATGTAAAAGTGTCTCAAGACAAACCGGTATGCAAATAGTTAGGATCAAATGGGAAAAAAATTTAAAATGAGAATAATGAGAATAAATCACAACCACACATTTAAGATGAATCTATAAAAATGGATGAATCTCCCTTTAAAAATCTTCCTCTTATTTGAAATGTGTTGCTAAAAATTCTTCTTATTATTCTCATTTTAATTTTTCTTCTCACCAGATCCCTTCCCATGCAAATATATTACCGCAACTTTTTTTAAAACATTCCATGCCAATACCTTTCTAGTTTAGGACTACGCAAACTTTGATATCGTTTGATTTATAGATTTATTATTATTATTATTATTATTATTATTATTATTATTATTATTATTATTATTATTATTTAATGAAGCGAAACATGTATAATTCCTGGATGGAGTTTTGGACCACTCTATTCTTTTACCCATTAAATGTGGAAAACATTTCAGAAGAACATTAATGTACTTGTATACAATTGACCACTATACTCTTTGGACCACGGAACATATATTTACGCTTTGTAGGGTAAAACAATTACAATGTCGTGCATCAGAATAGCATTTAACAGTTATTGTTACGCATATATTTTTTAACGTAAGTTTTCTCAAAATAAACCAGCATACAAATATGTTACACTTATTGAAACTTTAAACCTACACATCACAACTTTGAGGCCGGCTACAACGTGCCCTGCTTTTATAGCGCAAATGTTATCATGATGCGCGCTATCCTGTATAAGACAAGGGTTTGGGCTTAATCACAATTCACAACTCTACACGACATAACCGGTGAACCTACTAGAGTGTCGCTAGATACCGTTAACTTCTGATTTGTAGCGTTATTTTTTCATTTAGAAAAAATTTCCAACTCTTTCTGATTGAACCAGGTCCAAGATAATTGTGTTCTTAGATACCGTTAACTTCTGATTTGTAGCGTTATTTTTTCATATAGAAAAAAATTTCCAACTCTTTCTGATTGAACCAGGTCCAAGATAATTGTGTTCTTAGTTTTTTTAGATAAACTCAACTTTCAATCAACGCCCTTTGTTATAGCTCGAAAAAGTTTTATACATGTAACAACTTTTAGTTCTGGTTCCGCTACTGCAACTCCTCTTTTCCCGAGTTAAAATTAGTAGTAACACCAACTCAATTAAATAGGTTAAATTCAATAACTTAAACTATGTTAAAAAATAGTAGCGATAGCACGCGCTCTGCGGCGAGACATAACTTTAAAGACTAAACATACATGTTTATAATTATGCAAGTACTCCTATAAACCATTTTTAAGTTTCTGGCCTATAAAAATTATTACATATATTAAAAAAAACGTAAAGTTTATGTACATTAGCATAAAAAACATGTATTATGTATAAGTTTTAGTATTTTAGTTATCACAAATAGATATAAATCAAATTTACATGTAAGAAAATAAGAATTATAGTTTTATCACTAAAAAACAATTTTTGAGGCAGTTTTCTTTATTGAACTTGAGGACAAAAGCATAGGGGTGTTCATCGGTTCGGTTAACTGGTTATTCGGTTCGGTTAGTTCGGTTAATTTTTTTTTTCTGGGTATAACCGAAAACCGAACCGAACCAAACCGAAAACCAAAAACCGAACCTCTATAACCGAAAACCGAACCGAATAACCCGAATTACATAATTTTAATTATTTTTTTATTTAATTATATATATTTTTAGCACAAAATTTTTTTTCAAGCTTAATCATGTTATATTTATACTAAAAGAGTTTTAGTGATTTTTTTCCATATATATACATAGAAAAAATATATATTTTATATGAATTCGGTTTTCGGTTTTCATTGCCAAAACCATATCCAACCCGATAACCAAATATTTAGTTCGGTTCGGTTTGGTTTTGACCAATTCGGTTCGGTCATAAATTCGGTTTAGTTATTTTCGGTTCGGTTCATTTTCGATTTTCGGTTACTGTGATATTACCCAATCCGTGAACACCCCTACAAAAGCAGGAAAATAATGGGTTTTAATAAATGTTGGGCTTGACAATTATTTATAGGGCTTTGACAGCCCAATATCCGATATATTTACTTTCAAGATTAGAACACGGGACATTTAGCTTGAAGGAGAGGATGTTTACCCACGGCTGTCAAGAGTAATCTTGTAAGATCGTGCATGTTTACTAGCTAAAATCATGGGTAAATCGTGAGTAAGATCGTTGAATCGAACATAAACTCGTAAGATCGCTAGTCGATCCGAGTTTACCTAATTAGCCCATATATATTATTTTTTTTCTATCTTTTAGCCCATTCATTTGTGTTTAAACCCCAAAAATAATGATTATTAACTGATGACTGTTTTTCTTAATAAATTATAGGTAGTATATAACTTTTGCCCGAAATCAAAATTCCAAAAAATTAAATATTGAAGTCTTTTCCATCACTCAAATTAAACATCTCGAAGCAGGTAATTGATTTTTGTTCTTGATAATTTTAATGTATATATTTTTTATCTGTTAGAGTATAGACTTACCACTTAAGGTTGATTTATGTATGAATCTTTTAGTATTATAGCTCGTATGTTTTAAGACGTTTATGAACCATATAATATAATCTTTCCACTAAATCGTTAAATGTGGCTATTGAAAACTTTTTTTTCTTTACTATTACTTTGGTGTTTGAACTTTGACATTTTCAAAAGGACATTAAATAAATTTATCTTTGATGTTGAGTGTAAATGTAAAACAATTCAACTCTTTTATCCTTTGTTAACAAAACAAAACAAATTGATAGGTTCCTACTAGGGGTGTTATTCGGGTTGACCCGGTCGGGTTCGGGTCAAATCGGGTCAAGCCTTAAATAAACATACCCGAAACTGACCTTATTTAGAACTCGGGTCAACTCAGGTCGGGTCAATTCGGGTTTGGGGTCGACCCGAGTTTTACATTGTAAAAGTTTTGATAAGCTGGGTTAGTCGGTTTCGGGTCGGGTCAATGCTAAAAAAACATACCCGAACCCTACCTTCGGGTCAATTCGGGTTGACCCAATTGACCGGAATATAATTTTGAACCCGATTGACCCGACCTGAATTGACTTGGGTCAGGTCGGGGTTCGGTTCGGGTCAGCCCAAATGACACCCCTATTTCCTACAATATTAGGAGTGAGCATCGGGGCCAAACCCGAACCGACCCGAAAAAACTGACCCAACCCGAAAACCGAATAAGGAAAAAACTCGAATCGAGAACCGAACCGAGAAATATATATCAAAACCGAACCGAATGCCTTGGTTCGGGTCGATTTTCGGGTTTCGAACCAAAAAAAACGACAAAAACTTAATCGAACCGAAACCGACAAAAACCAAAATAAATATTGAAAACCGAAACTGAACCGATTTCGGTCAGTCGGTTCAGGTCGCGGGTGAATTTGCTCATCCTTATACAATCTCAATCTAATTTTACAATTTTGATTTTATCTTTTGATTTTACAATTTCGATTTTGCAAAGACAAAGACGATCTAAAGTATTTTGATAGCCTTTGAACTACACTCTTGCTCAATAAAATAACTTAAAAGCGAAAAACACAAACAACAGTTACACTTTTTTGAAAAAGCAGACGCGCCGCTCGGTCATGTTTTTAAGACGGTTAACCTCCACCCTCTAACGGTCAGTTTCCGGTGACCACCATGACGGAATTAAAAAGAGAGAATTGTAAACGAACCAAACACGACTCCTTATTCTCAAATTGGAAGGTGAAACAACTTTTTTACTTTATATCAAACCAGATCTACATCTTATTAAACTTTTATAAAATTGTTTTCAATTTTCAGTTACTTTTAGTTGGTTAGTTATGATAATGTATTAATGTGAGAGTGTTTGTTTATTTATGGAAATGAGATACAATGGAACAGTGATTTGAGTTTTTTATTTGGGCAAATGACAAAAAAATCATCGAACTTGACACTTTATGTGATTGTGTGTAGCCAACTATTTTTTTTCTTATTGTATGTACTGAACTTTCAAATTTCAATCATTATGTGTATTTTGTGACTATTCTGCCATGTAAAATGACCATTTTACCCTTTGAAATTTGAAAAAATTAAGGATAAAATGGTCACAAAATACACACAATAATCGAATTTTAAAAGTTCAGTACACACAATAAGAAAAAAAATAGTTGGCTACACACATTCATAAAAAGTGTCAAGTTCGACGCATTTTTTTGTCATTTGCCCTTTTTATTTTTAGAAGTTGAGAAGTATATTAATGGACTTATTTGTACTAAATTGTGTATTAGTACAGTATATATGTTTTTTTTTAGGGGGTGTTTGTTTCGCGCCGGCTTATGGCTTATTTGGTTTTCGCCTTATGTTCCATAGGCTCATTTATTTATGGCTTATTTTGAAACTTTCCGGCTTTTATTATGTCATAATAAACTTATATAAGGTTAAAAGTTTCAGAATAAGCCACAAAATGTGAGCTCATGAAACATAAGCCCAAAACCAAATGAGCTATAAGCCGAAACAAACACCCCCTTATAAGGTAGGAAATGCTGGTCAGGTGATGAGTAATTCAGTAGGATAGTGAATTTAGAACTTGATAATCGTTTACGAGTTCAATTAGAGGCAATGAGGCAAGGATATCTCATGTTTGAATTCAAAGTAATGTAGTTCAGATATTTAACTGATTTTGATTCAGTCCTGTACTCTACGTCAATCCAAACAATTAGGATGAAGGTTGCGTAGAGGTACTAGTTATCTATGGAGTTATTTCGATATTCAGACTGTTTAAATGTGACTTGGAATTGTGATATGACCTGACCTAAATCTTGGGAGCCTGACCAAATGTAGGATTTATTCGTAGTTTGGGATCTGGTTACATGTGTTTGTAGCCAAGGTTCCATGTAAAACAGCTGCTTCATGCTTGTAGACGTAGGCAGCTCCAAGTAAATCTGTTGCGTTCTCGGTTGTTTACTTTGCTTATTTCAGTGCGTCTTACATGATCGAAGGGCTGCCGAAGTGTAGGATCCAATAGTTTTGTTTATAATCGTAAAAAAGGGAGCTGGGGGGGGGGGGGGGGGGGGGGGGGGGTGGTGGATGATTCAAATTAATGTATACTGCTTTTCTGCTTCAATTAAACTCTTATTTACTCTAAAATAAGCACAAATGCAGTTTCATCCAAACACTCAAAACTGCTTAGATGCTTAAAAAAACAGATAAGCACTTAAATAAGCAACCCCAGACACCCTCTTTGTTGCTTTCTAGTTTCATCCAAAAAACGCCTAACTTCAAGTTTTTCGTACTTCATACTCCTAAAATTGCAGCTAAATTCTTCCTATCTTATCTGTAATCGTTTTCTGATTGTATGTATGTTAATCTGCAGATCCTTATTGGCGCTTGTGACTGGGAGGATTATTTGCTGAACAAAGAAGGTGCAGAAAGATACCGGACTCAGAATATTCCGAACTGTGCTTCTTGTCCAGGGATTTATGAGCTCGGGATAGTTGTTTCACTCTCACGAACAAATGAAAAGACTAGTAGCAAACTTACTTCCAAAAACATAATTACTGTTTATCTTGGACAAGCTGACAATGTAAGAACCAGACTTCAGCAGTATGGTCGTGATGGTGCTCATTTGGAGAATGGTTTGTCCAATGGTGAGCAACTTGACCGGAAAGTACTTGGATTGTTCTCTGACATATTCTCGTATGGGTTTGCCATTGCGTTTAGATGGGCTCCGGTAAGAAACATATTTTGATTCTAACTTTCTTTTTCGTATTGCTTGATTTTCGAATAATATCATGATGCTACTTTTGGTTGATTTTACAGATGGAAAGTAAGAAGGATGCCGAGAAAACAGAAACCCAACTTTTAAAAACCTTCGATTATGCATGGAACAGAGAAATGAACGGGGAGCGTCGCCCAGGTGATATACACCGAAAGCTCGATACTGCTGCAAGTCCCAAAAGGGTACCATTGGTATTTAAGAAAATTCACGTCTTCCGCCCCAAGAAGGTTGGTCTCACTATTAAACGTTGTGACTCACCTGTGTCGGAGAATGGATCTAGCTTCTATACGAAGCAAAAAGACACGAATATCCTCTTTAGGATTTTCAAGTTCGGTCGATCACGCCCTACATTAGTATCAAAAGAGTTCGACATAAACAACACTGACGCTACTGTATGTGGTGTGGCCTTGGGTCATGGGTCTGTTTGTATAAAGCCTCCGGTTGAAGGTAGAAAGAGATGTGTTGACCACAAAGGGATGAAAGTCAATGCAGTCGTGAAACCTACTTTACATACAAACATTGAGGACACCACACATCTTACTTGCGCGGTCACTTTAGATGATGGTTCCATATGTACAAGAGTTCCCGTTGTAGGGAAAAAACGATGTGAGCATCACAAAGGATTGAGAATCGGTAGGCGCGTTCAATCAGGTTTAGATACACAAATTGAGACTTTTTGCAACAGGCAAAAGAGCTGTGAAGAACACGAGCGGATAGAAGTTGATGGGAAAGGTTCATTGAGTTGTGTAGCTATTACACGTAATGGCACATCTTGTAAAAGGAAACCAGGTAAAGATAGCAAGTTTTGCTGGCAGCATGAAGCAACTAAGACTCTATAGTAATACTCGAGGATCGGGTAAGAACATATTGAATCTCATTCATCGGCAGTCCATTACATATACTCCTGCGAAAGATAGGTATACATACAAAATTACAAATATACAATCCACATGATTTATTTTTTACTAATATTCGAAACAATCTGTTGTTGTATTAAACTGTGTTTAGTTTTCTGTTTTCCCGTTGCGATAAACTGCTTTGGTGTCTGTTTGTAAACTCTATTCTTATAGTTATACATGTTCTTAGTCAATGAAACGGTTTAAGGTTAAGTGTTCCCTTTTCATATGATCACTGCGTTACATAGAACAGTTATACGTGTGAACCTTGTGCCGATATACATTCCATATGGTTCGTTTTTTTAAATAAAATTGTCGATGACATTTCTGTGTGTAAGAAAAACCACACCACTTCCTATTGTGTTGAACCACATAAAGTGATGAAATATATTCTAGAAAACATGCCATCACATATGGCCGCAAGTGAGTGTAACTTTTCTATCGAGTTATTCGAGCTTGATATTGACATGAGGTCACCTAAATCAAAACTCATCGACTCCAAGTACATAAAACGAGGCCAAAACATACAGTAAATTGAGAGCTCGAGCTAATTGGCACCCTACTTATACATTGTTAAAAGCTTTTCGAGCCAGTGTCATCACTTGCATGATACAAAAAGAAAATTGTCTGATAACTTTCATAAAAAGTTTATATTGCTTATTCTCTAGCCATATTAGTAAACTTAGTATCGGAGAAGCTCGAGCTTGGCTAGTTTAAGCCTTATTCATAAAACGTGAGTTCGACTATTAGTTAGGTTTTGAAAAGCCAAAAAGGGGGGGAAAAGTGTTTGAAATGAAATTTTAATTCATGTATTATAAACAAAAGAATCTAATTTGATACAACAAAGTATCTCAAGTGATGAAAATATATTAGGTATTAGAAGTTCGAGTATCTTTCAACTTGTGGGTTCTTTACTAACTGCAAGGTAAGTTTGAGTTGCATCTTTGCTATTCATTATACGAAAATATCACAACATAAGTTGTTAACTAATTAATGAAATATTTTCAAAAGATTGATCACATACTAATGATGAATGACATAAATACGGCTACGACGCAGCAAACGGGGGCTCTATGGACCGTCATAGGTCACATGACTCAGTTATAACATAAGGACACCGAGCACTCTAACCAAAAATTGGAAACTAAAAAAGTTAATAAACAGGAACCATGCACAAAAGGAACCATGTCCAATACTGCAACACATAAACAGTAGTGCCTTGTTCTACTAGCAAAGTTAATAAACAAACAACAACCATGCATAAAATCCAAGTGTTAAAAACGACATTCAAGCTCGCTTCAGCTTCTTGATACGCCTTTTATCATGAGCATCCTCACTATAGATCTTCAAGTACAAAAGCACTAAATAACCTCTCCGCTTGGAAAGCGAAACCGCAAAATGCCAATCATCATCGGACTTGAGCCAAACATCCCCATTTGATCTGTTAGGATGCTTGAAGGTTAGTTTGTAACATCCAGGAGACAGCTCAAGTGGAGACAACTCAAGTTGCTTCTCAAGGTCACGGCTAACATCTTCAAACGCAGTAGTGCCCTTCACATAAAACGATAACCCCCTATTGTTAAGACGAATAGTTAGTTTATAATCACCCCCATGAATCCTTACTAGTGATCCATCAACCTCCTTCCAAACATAGATGTTTAATTGCTCAAGCCTTGCTTTGAAAGTCGACAAGTCAACTGCATATAAACATATCAAAACTCGATAAAAATTTGCGCAAGATAGTATAATATCAATAAGAAAGCGAGGCAAATAAAAATATGAAAGATTTGTGGAATCTGAATGGCTATGGTAACCTGAAAACAAGCATTTAGTATTCGCTATGGTAACAACGAAAACAAGCATTTATGTTTAGAAGATTCATCAAAGAGTTTAGGTGAATAATATAGAGCAGACTAAGAACAAAAACGTTGGCGTGCAGTGGTACAGTGATACTAATTAATTGCATCGAGTTTGAAAATAGATTCAGTATCAATTAATTAAGAAATTACCATTGAACGAAGCTCGGGCTTGCTCAAAAGTCACTGATCCATTGTTTAGCGAGATAATTCTTTGCTTTGTAATGCGCTTCGTTGACATCGAGTTCTGTCAGAGATTAATAAGAACACAAACAATTGAAAATGACAAAACAGATTCAAATACACACATGAATGTACGAACATACATGCAAAACATATTTAATAACTAAAAAGCATTCATACCTCATCAGAAACGTCCTCATTAAAAGCATAAAATGTATCATAATCATAATCATATTCCAAATCACCAATATCAATAATGTCATCACTACGATCGTCATCAGTCAAACCAAAATCCCAAACATCCGTAAAGCAAGGACCCTTATCATCAGCAGTCTGGCTGGATGCGAAGACCTCCAAGTGCAAAATCACAATATATCCTCTGAACTTGGAATGCGAAACAACATGGCCCCAATCACTAGCTGTCTTGACCCGAGCTTTCGGAACATTTCTGTTAAAATGCTGGCAGGTTAGTTTGTAACATCCAGGAGACAGGTTAAGTTGCTGCTCAAGCATATGGATAACATCTTCAAACGAATCAGTGGACTTGACAACAAACCGCTTCCGCATACCCTTAAGATAAATAGTTACATCATAATCCCCATCAACCCTTACTAGTGATCCATTGGGGCCCTTCCAAACATAGATGGCTAATTGCCGAAGCGTGAGTATGAAGCTCGACGAGTTAACTGCATATAATAAACATATCTAAACTTGATAAAAGATGGTATAATATATATATCTGAATAAGAAAACGATATGATGCAAATAATAAAAATATTCATGCATGGTAAAGATATTACTAGTTTTTCAGTATAGGGATATGTGAATTGAATGATATATAACAGACTAAAAACAAAGGGCAAATGATCGAAAAAGTATCATATTTGCCACAATTTTCTTTTGTGGGTAGCGAACAATTTTTTTTGCTTTTGTGGGTACTTTTCTTTCAAATTTATCATTTTTAGGATATTTTGCGAAAATTTTGGACATTTTTGCCCCTCTTACCTAATAGGATTTTTTTTTCCCGAATGTAAAAAATGTCCCATATTACCCTAAAAATGATGAATATGAAAGAAGAGTACCCACAAAAGCAAAAAAATTTGTTCGGTACCCACAAAAGAAAATGATGACAAGTGTGATACTAGCATTTGCCCTAAAAACAATTACTTACCATTGAACAAAGCTAGGGCTTCCTCAAAAGTAACTGATCCATTGTTTAGCTTATGGATTGCTTCGGCTGTAAAGGGAAGTGGAGATGAAACAACTTGTTCCATCGAACACAAACTGTTACAAATACATACATAAATATTTAATACTTTGTTCATAATAATAATAATACGTAGTAAACAATAAGAACAACATGGCTAAAAGACAAGAGATCGAGGGTTTACCGAGGGTAAAGCGGCGTAAAGAGAATGAAATGGGTAAAGCGGCGATGATCTGGTTTTATAAAGTAATTCATTAAGTTTGCACGTTTACATAAATATTACAAATGTTTTTTTTTTTTTTTTTTTTTTTTACTTTTTTTTTTAATGTTTGTAGTATGTGTTATTTTTTTTTAAACTTGAGCTACGTTGCATTAAGTTTGCACGTTTTTTTTTTTTTTTTTTTTTTTTTTTTTTTTTGTTTAGGAAGTTTTTATTGGTAAACCTCTCTTTTTTTTGTTTTTAATCAAGGTAGGTAACGCGAAGGTTGTTAAAGTAATTCATTTTTTTAAACAGTGTATTTTTTTTTTTGTTAAAACGTGTTTTGGGTTTTTTTGTTATGCTTGATTGTGGTGTTAAAAAGACTGGAGGGAAATTTTTTAAAAAAATGTGTAAACGCGATGGCTGTTAAAGTAGTTATTATTTTATTTTATTTTTTTGTCGAGGATAGATTTTTAAAAGAATGTGTGTTGTTTATTTGTTTTTTTATGTTTACAAAAATGTAATTTTTTCTTTTTAATATCTATTCTAGTAACGTTTAGTAAAGTATTTTTTTTATTAAATTATACTTATGTTATAAGTTAGTTTCTTTTTCATTCGGTCTTTCTCTATCTTTACTTCCACCAACAAACCGTCACCACCTAACAATGGCAGCGATGCCTAACATTAAAAAACTCAAAGCAGTTAGTGGTTATGATAATTTGGCGACAGCATATAAATTTCTTTTTAATTGTGAAATCAGCGAGGATCGCAGTTTTTTGGGTATAGGCATGATTTTAGGATGTCATTAACTAGTCTGATACCATGTTAATGATAAGAACCGTATATTGAATTGATTGATTGCCTTCCTCTTATACATATTACAGATATATACAACCTTAGAGTACATTCTAGAATCGGGCTTGGCCCCTTACATAACATAATACAAATCATGGGCTAACAACGTCTCCTCGAAAACACAAACGTGGAGGTAAACGTGTGGCAAAAAATCCAAAAAACCCAAGTCGTATGATGAAAGAAATCCCGACATGAGTATTCCTAAGCCTATATATACCCGAAGAACTCCATGAAACATATATCATCCATCACCACCAAAGATTATCAAGGGAAAAACCATTCGAAGGGTGAAATTTGTTACTAATACATTCATTAAGCAAATTATCCCAAGAACAATTCTAGAAACAAGCTTTGGTGATCTTTATGTGTTTATAGAAGAATCAAGTGTGAAGGTTTTGGAGTAACTGAAAGAAGTCTTGCAGGAAATTCTTAGTAATTCCTCATTCAAGGTAAATTCAATTTATGATTCATGTTAATGTCTTTTAAGGGTTTATGCTTAATTGAAGTTTCATGAAAACCTAGTTATGATTTATGATGAATGATGTTAGAGGTATTGTTATGATGGAATTAGCTCAAGAATTAAAAAGGTAAATTATGGCTAATTGTGTAGTAGAACTCATGTTATGCTTTTCTAGTATGACTAGTTATGTTAAGAAAATGGGTGTTTGGCACAAGGCCATACTAGCGATTAAATTGATGAAATTGCTTGTGGACCAGTTGAAAAATGTTGTTTAAGATATTTAATAAGCCGAGGAAAAGTCATAGAAGTGTTTTGTATAGCTTAGGTTGAATTTTGGGTCATTTTGGACAAATAAACTTTTGTGACAGCAAGGTTTTCAGAAATTGGGTCAAATTTGAATTGTCATAGAGAATTAACCATTTATCGGATTAAATTGTGGTCAAAACGAAAATTGTATCCCTCTGACTCTACTTCAATTGTTATTTAGAAAGTTTTGGCTAATTCTGTAACACCCCAACCCGACATGGGTCCGAATGTCACATTATGGAGTCATATCAGAACATACTAATAAAAATGTAAGCGGAAGTCTTATTAAATAAAATACATATAAACGAATGACTTACAAATGAAAAATACATAATCCTAACATGTCTAAAAGATACGAAATATCAAAACAAATGTTTTTCCAAATAAGTCCAAAATAATAAGCGAAACTAGGGTCGGGTCACTCAAAATCTCCTACTCACAGCCCATCAAAGCCCAGCATCCCACTTGGTACCTGCCGCATGGAAAAGAAATGCGGCAGAACTTAAAAAGCCCAGTGAACAGATATAACAAAACAAAAGCTAAACATAATCAAAATACAAAAACCAATCAGGAGACTGATAACAAAGTCGTAACGAATGAGCACTATGAGTCTATGAGTCAATGAGGAACCTGCAGAACACAATATTAACAGATATCCAGAAGGAACAGAAATCAAAAGACCAAAGTAAAGCAAAGCAGCGAATCATTTAACAAATATAAGCTCATATAAATAACCAAACCTAAAAGTATTGAAACATAATCATATAGGAGTTGATGAAAAGTATCATAATCAAAATAAGCAACCAAACAGTGTATAAGCATATCAGTCAGCGAATCAACTAGACATGAATATGGCAACAAACAAATCAGATAATCAGATATACCTAAGCTAAGCAGAATTCAATAATCAGGCGAAATCAACTGAATGGAATGTAAGCATGGGAATCACACAAGTCAGAAAAACATCCATTACTATGCTGAACCGATAACATAAGCATCATAAACATCAAACCGAAGTACAAACATGGAAATCATAATTTGCAAGCAGATTAATAAATGATAGTCATAGCCCTCGACATAACTGAACGAAGTATAACATGATCAACGGATAAATCAAATGATTACATACTAGCATGGCAACCAGATGAATCAAATAGTCACATAACAGCATGGTAAGCGGATAATCAGATATTAGCATGATAACAGATGAATCAGGTAACCACATACTATTATAGTAGACAGAGAAATCATGTAATCATAATCAGCAAGGTACACAGATGGACCAACTAATCATATAAGAGCATATTCAACACTTGAATCCAATAATCATATAATAGCTCGGTAAACGGGTGAAGTGGTAATCTGAAGTATAAGCTTGGCAACCAACCGAAATAGAGTGAAAGCATCGTAAATCAAATGAACTGAAGACTGAGTCCGATAGTCAAACGTATCAGATAGTCACATAATAACCAAAATCAGAATGTTGCCACGAGCACCTAATACTAAAGGAGATACTCCAATAGCCAAATCTACAAATCACATATCATAACCCATATCTGCCAAATCATATCAAATCCGTCAAATCGTAAGTGCACAAGGAGGGGAGACCTCTCAAGTACCAAATGGAGTAGCTAGCTCCCAAATGTGAGGGGGTGTATTGCACACACGCACCACATCACCAAAACTGAACTGAGTACCTAGGATGCATCCATACGCTCCCTGCAAAACAAATCATATATACATATGCCAGTTCGAGACTGTACATACGTATTCATAATGGCCAAGTGATCACATATATCATATCAATCATAAAGGGAACGCCGGGGACTAATCACACCGCCCCAGATAGTGTCATGCCATTGGTGCATCAATGACATGGTCATGGTACCTCCATGACTAGTTAGCTCGGGCAACTGAACATAACAAATCATATCAAAGCATATCCATAATCATATCATATCTAAACCAATCATATGAGCAGAACTGAATCATATAATAGCAAACGAATATCACAACAGATCTCATAACAAAACGGATAGTAGATCGAATATCATAACGGATAAAATCATATGAAAGGGATCCAAAGGGAATCATATCAAAGATAAGGAATCAAAGTCAATGATCGAAAAGTCATGAGAATAAACCTTTAATGAGAAAGGGTAGAATATCTGTACCTTAACGCCAATGACAAGAAAGAAAACGAATGAATGAACACGAAGACACAACGTCACGTCTCCTTCAACGAATCTACACGGATTAATAATTACACATATTATTCATAAGTCCACAATGTCGAAACGGTCTTTTAATATTCGGGTTACATACTTAACATATTTTAGTGTTTTATGTTATAAAATAATAACGTACTTTTTAGACGATATTCGAATAATGTTATGACAATTGACGGGCGCGGACCACCTTCGGAAATTACATAACGCACGCTACTCATATACTCTTTATTATTTTATGTGCATCCTTTCACAAGTTTAATACAATATATATATATCTACCTATTATATAAAAAGAAGTCTCAAAATTATTGTATCCATCTAAAAAATTGACACATCAGCTCAAAGTCCATCTTAAAAAAATGACACATCAGCTCAAAGTCCATCTTAAAAATATGACACATCACCTCAAAGTAGTAGTAGCAAACTCTTAACTCTTCTCATCAAATACTCACTCAAACATTTCATCTTTCCATGCAACTCTCTTTCACCCTCTGGTGCTCTCTCTCTGTCTCTCAACCTTATTTTTCAAGCTATTTTTTTTTTCTATTTATCATCTACAACTTCAACTAAAATATATAACTAACATTTGCTTTGTTTTTTTACTTTTGTTTCTGCAGCTCGTTTCTTCTTCTTTCCATAACTCTTTCTAACATGTTGGTACTTTCTCTCACTATCTCACCCTTAATTATGTTGCAACTATACTAGAATATGTAAATTACATTTTTTTTAATGCGATATGTATTTACTGCACAAACAACTAACATGTGAGTTTGAGAAAGTTGAGTGGCTGGAGGTAAAGAGGAGCTCGGTACTGGTATTGTTGACGAAGGGTCATGAAGCAAAGCAACATGAATATGGTAGGACACTTGTGAGCATAATTTGGTAGGCAAAATATGTATAGATAAAATTTTCTTAGCTGTGTAGTTTTTAGCATACTCATGTTTTAGTGGTTGGATTGGTAGTTAAGTATAGTTGTTTTTTTACTCCAATGTTTATGTTAGTCTGTCTATTTTAATTGCATACTAAACTTAATTAAGTGAAAAAAAATTTGTGATTAATATAAATAGTAACTTGTATTAAACAATTTTCTTAGCTTATTTAGATATTGTATGCTATATTTATTAAATGTTTTGGTAATTTGACTTACACGTTTGGTAATTTGACTAAGGTGTTTTGGCCAATTTATATTCTATTGTAAATCAAGCATCAAGTTTGCTGAATTTGCGAATTGCGATATACTTGTATTAAAGCACTGCATTGAACTGTGTATCTTAAACATATTTTTTTTTTATCAATAAGGATTAATAATGGTTTTGATATTAAAAATACTCATATGCTTTTCAAAGAATAAAAAAATCAAATGAAATGGGTTTGTTGTGACTTACAAGTAATTTACCCCCGCAGTGGGTGCGAGAGGTAAGGGTGGACGGAGTGGAGCTCGGGTACTCCATCGGGTAGTGTTAGGGTATTAGGGTACACCGCCCCGTGTACATAGGGTACTTGGCATTTTGTACGAAATCGAGCTCGGAACCCGCTCGATTTAAGCTTTGTTCTCTATTTTTTTTTGTCTTTTTATGAAAGGTAGTGTTAGGGTAGGATCGGGTACCACTCCGTCTAGTTAGGGTAGTGTTAGGGTAGTATTGGGGTAGTTTTGAGGTGGAAGGTTTTTATTGGATAGAGGTGATGTGGCACCCCCAGGGTATTAGGCAACCACTATGGTAAAAGTAAGGTGGTACAGTGAGAAGGATAAGGTGTTGCAGAAACTTGTTAATGACTTGACTAGAAATAAAATGAATATTTGAATTAGGTAGGGTGAAGCCATATGCCCATTATGACTGTGAGAGTGAACATCTGAGCATGTATTGTTGTTATCTTAATCAACGAATATAACATTTAGTTTTTATAAATGAAATGATATGTGGTTTTCTAATTTAACTGAAATTCATATACTACATGAAATAAATCCTAAGATATAGAATTACCAAATTATAAAATTATTAGTTGTTCATTATATACAGATTTAACTGAAATTCATATATTACACTTTTCACACTTCTCAATTGTTCATACAAATTTTTATTTATTTATTTATATTTTATAACGGCATCACATTTAAAATCTGATCCCCGAGTTAACCATTCTAATGGGCAAGCCCCGGGACCCGAACCACTAGGAAAGACCCACGAAAAAAAAAACATCTAGAACTCACGGATTCGCACTAAAAAATACATATTTTTTTTTGTCACTTACAAGATTCGAACTCGGGTAAAACCCATCCCTAAGCTCCAGAGAGCTAAATCGGTTGGTTCATTATATACAAATTGAATAAAAAAATGATAGGAAAGAACAAAGATTTACTTTTTATTCGATACACGCTTACTTGGTAACTTACCAAATGATGTCCCGTATAATTGCAATTGTCTTTGAAAGAAATAAACATTAAATAAATATACAACATAACCGGATCGTCCTAAGCAAAGCCAAAGGCCTCGTTTGGTTCATTGTAATATTGCGTAATTGGATGTAATTGTAATTTGATTAAATTACGTAGGGTGTTTGGTTTGCATAATGAATGTAATTATTATATTACGTAGGCTGTTTGGTTTGCAATGTAATTTTAATTAACTCATTCCAATTCCAATTATATCAAGTGAGAGAATTCAGATTATATAGCAAGTTGGAAAAAAAGTTTTGAATTACGCTGTAATTCAGTATTTTATAATTCAAAGCATCTGTTTTTATAAATTATTATTTTTATTTTTATTATTACTATTATTATTATTTTTTATTTTATAAAAATATCACTTTCAAAAGACGTGAATAAATTTCCATGGGCCGTGCTTAGCACGGCCAAAATTGCTTCCTAGTATATATATATATAAACAATACTTGATCTCTACATTCATTTTTTGGTAATATCTATACTTTTACTGTTTTACTGTGACAAGAAAACAATACATGGTCCTTTCCTTTCTTTTATTTAAACGCCCACATGGTCCAGTATGTTCTACACATGCTCTTTTTGTTTGCTCTATTTTATTCATGAATATACATTTTTTTGACTAAATGAAATTAACGCTTGACCTCTCCTGGGTTTCTTTAAAATGCAACACATGCATGCATCTATCCCCATTGATTTAATATATATATATATATATATCATGCATGCCATTTCACATCCCATGCTCGACCACAAACACACATGAAATCACATCGATACTTACACGATCAAGACCCATTCTTAACGAGACAAACTTGTATATTAAACACACTCAAGCAACCAAGTAGCCATATATCGACACACATATGGTCATGCACCTGATGACTCTAAAACACGCATGAGATCATACCATACCCTCGACATGCCCATACTGTTTTAAACATTTGGTACCCATAATGCAAATTAAGGACCCATTTATGAACGCTTATACAGGGCCGTTCCGTGAATTATGAAGACCATGTGCAATATTTACATTACGGGCCCTTATGGAAACGAAAATTATTTAGACGTCTAAAAGAAATATATGTTACAAAAGAATAATTAAAATTAGAATATGTAGAGGCAACATCGGCTCTCATATAATGCGACATTTCTTTAAAAAGAACACGTAAAGTATGCTATACATGTAACGTATATTATTTATTCATAAAGCGTTTTTGTTTTTTAAATGTTTTCAAACAGAGGTTGAAAATGCTAACTTTATAAACTTTATAAACTGTTTATACTTATTTAAAACTAAAAGTTTAAAAGTTGGACATTTGTGTAAAAGCTGAAAACCCTAGGGGGCAACATGTAGATAACCAAAATAATCATCTTCCTCACCCTGTTAAACAATTCAGATCCAGAAAACGACAACCCCTGCATATACTCCATTTTTCAAATATTACTATGCTTCTAATCGACATTTTTTATGTGTTATCTTTGCATTTCTGAACACGTTATTACCAACTTTTTGCTAGAAATCTAATTAAACCGGGCCAAATATCCAAAATCGTGGTGCCCCTAAGAAATTGGGGCCATGTGCGGTCGATCACCCCGCACATGCTAAAATCCGACCCTGCGCTTATACATAGTTACTCCATTCGACCCACCTTATGTATATATTTAGTTTCCTCCGACTTTAGACCATATTAATAATGCAATCACAATAGGGCGGTTCTAACTGATTCGAACGAAGCAAGAAGCATGCATGCAAATCGATACTTAACATACCCACGATCATTAAACATCCCTAGAGGAACGACACTTACATTTAACCCTTCATACGTTACATGCATGCATGAAAACCAAAAAGATTCAACCATCTTTTGGATGATAACTAACGGACCGAAAGACGAAACGGAGAGCAATTACCAAGACCCTTTCTTTATCTTTGCGTTATATTATTTCCAGTCAATCGTGATAATTGTTATGGGCTCTACGACTTATTTAAAGAAGACGCATTCAGAAGTTTACAAGTCAGTGAGTCGACCTATATATATAACTTAGATTCGTGATTTTATGTGACCGACATATATGTTATTTTTTTAATGAGTTTGTCGAGGCAAAAACTCAAATTATACGACAAGATAATAATCAAACAACATGTTTCATCTTTAGACTATGTTTTATATGTGTGGCGTATGAATTAGAAAACGAAGAGATCGAGATACCTAATCTTGGGTCGGATGTAGGAACGAGCATGAAACCAAGACAATTAACCCACGAAACACCCCTTCTTGTTACCTTCGTACTACCTCTTTCTAGTTCCAACAGGAATGAAAAACACCACCAAGCGATCACCAAAGCTAAGACACCCGGAAGTCGCTCACCACCTTGTTCTACCCTTCTTGGTTTTCTTGTAGAAAAAGAATGTGCCGCCACTTGAGTTGTTTTTAGGGTTTGAGTGAGAGAGGATGAATTGTTATTTTGTGATTTAATGAGGAGAGGTGGAAGTAGTTATATCCTGCCGAGGGTGAGGAGAGAAATCAGGAGGACAAGATCTTTTAACTTTTCAAAAGATATTCATAGATATACTCTCCTAGTACAAAACGTGTGAAGTGAGGTTTCACTGAAATTTAGGTTCTAAAAAAAATGACATATATAAGTGAGATTATGATTTAATTATTTAAGAGTGTATACAAATTTCATACTTAGTGTAAGTTCAGATTTCAAATGTAGCAAAACAAAAAAAAAACGTGTAGGAGTCAACGTAAAATATGAATGGATCATTGGTATATAGAATTAGAATTATATTTCGTATTTTGTAAAATGACATGTATTTATTTAATTACTTAGGGTATTTTCGAAATAAAAGTGAAAAACTTAAACCGGATTTTAGGGTGTTATAAATTCAGTAGTTAAACTAGTGTAAAATACGAATTAGTGCAACAATCGTAGCTCCTCTTGGAGCATGCCATACGTTTTCGGAAAGAGAAAAGAGTATACTTTCATGAAAAATTAGCCTCTTGAGCTGATTCAGAGTTTAGGTCAATCAAAAAGGGTAATGTGCAGACAGTTGCAGTTTAATGACTAAAAGTCGTACCACTTATAGCATATTACTACCTCCGTCCCAAAATTATAGTCCCCTATTGACTTTTTCGGTCTTTCTTTTTTAACTTTGACCCTAAATATTTTTGTTTGTGTTATACAATAGTTGATAAAAAAATATACTAATGAAAAATACATTTAAAGCACAATCCATTCATATAATTTGCATGCATCAACTATTGTATAACACAAATGTAACAACCCGCATCTTCCGGCTATTTTTCATTTTCGAGAAATTACTATTCACTTTTACTATTCACATTTACTATTCATTTTCACTATTCATCAGGTCAAATTTTTATTTCACATTCTCGTAAGATAAAATATTTTAGTAATGACCTGAGAGTTCGACCATCGTTAGATCATTTTCGAAAAAGTTATTAAGAAAACATCGTTTTAAAGTTTCGTTTTAGACGGTCCACCGTTTAAACATCACGCGCATAACGAAAATCAACTCTGACAATTTTCCTCGCATCAGATAAATTTTTAGATCACTCATTATTAATTTGAGAATTTTTAAGATATATTATTTTTAATATTACCAAATAAGCCCAGCGCAGAACAAAACCAAACTTACGTTTTAAACAATTCTACTTACATCCAGACTTAACGATTCCTGCACTGTGTTTCTAATATGTTTTTGAAACTTTTACATTTTTTTGGAAAATTCAAACATATTTCCCTCCTCTTTTGACCATAAAGGAATTAACCTTGTACGTTCTACATTTTTGCATAAATCGCGTAACTTTTAAACTTCACGAATAACTGTAAAGTTATCCCGCGTACGACGAAAACCACATTTTAACATCTCATGTCACTTTTAGACTAATTTTAGTCTACTCTAAATAAATTCACGGTCGTTTCCCTGAAATTTCGTTCTTTTCTGATAAACTGCTAATTACGCGTTTTTGACCCGTATTTCCAGCTTTAACCAACGTTTTTGCACCCAATGAGACTTATCACCCATTTTATATTTTTATATGGAGTATAATGATGAGTTTAATCATTCCTATAAGTTTCATATTTTTACGATACCCGGTTTTACGTTTTATGGCTTAACGGCTTACGGTTAGCGGTTATCGGGACTAAACGACCTCCGTAAAACAAGATAATACCAAAAATAAGTACCTAGTCACCCTAAATATGATATGAACGTGTATATATGTGATTCACCATGCCATGTGCCTAAGTGATAAGCCTTGGACTTTAGGATACATTCATATGTAAGTAAACTTCTAAGCTAAGCTTCCAAAAATATCCTAAACTTACACCTCCTCATCTACACCTTCCTAACACCTTCCTAACCTCCTCAAGACCTTATATAAACCCCTCCCCTCTCCTTAGGTCGTTCATACCATCAACATACACAAAACACACTTCATTTGCTTTTTACTTCAAGTTTTATTCAAGAAACATAAGCTCCATATCAATTCCAAAGTTCATGTTAAGCTTTGATTGATCCAAGTCCTAATTCCTTCCTTCCATTGGTGATCTCCAAGCCACACAAGAAGTGTTCTAGTAGAAGACTTCAAGTGATTTCCCAAGTCATCTCAACTTAGTATCAAGAGGTTGAAGAATTTGGAAGCTAGGGTTACTAATTCTTGTTCTAGCTCTTGATCTTTGATGTTCCTTTCTTAAGTTGAAAGCCAAAAGTTGTAAGAATAACTAACCACCACTCTTGCTCTACATCATTTACACGTTTCATATTCTTAAATCTATGCTATATATGCTCATATGTTGGATCATGATGTACAAAAATCTTTAAAACAAATTATAAGAACCTATATGTTAAACTTGGGTTAGTAAGTGTTTAAATGCTAAACTTTTGTACAAAGTTTCCACAAAATCGACCACATATAGATCTTATACTTTTCATATTCTTGTAGATAATATTAAAACAAAAACGTAGCAATTTGAATCACCCGAAACGGACACACGAGTCAAAAGTTATGACAAAAAGAAATTAGTGAAACTAAAACATGAATCTGCCAAATAGCTTACTGCCTAAAATCTGAAATTTTTAGAGGCCCTTCTGGTCCGAATCATCAAAAAGTTAAAACACGAAAGTTGTCCGGAACGACGTTTTCCTTCAATATTAAAGAAGCTCGGACCTTGAAAACGCTTAAACAGGCCATAAATCTTTCAAAAACAGAAACTGCCGTAAATATAGTCACATAACTATACTTTTGTCACAACTAAAAGCAAACCAAGAGGCCTAATGGCCATAAGCCAAGACCACGGCTACGGCTAAGGTCAAAGCTAAGTCTCAAGACCATGGTAGTCAAGACCAAAGTCACGGCAAGGCCATGGCTAAAGCCTCAAGGCTTGTTTACCCAAGATCGTTAACTAAGGTAATCATATTTTTGGAACGACGAGAACTTGTAAAAACTAGATAGTTATTAAAACATGATAAACTTTATGTTATAACAATCTTCACTCAAAACATATGTTGTATTTACTAAGTGCTACAATAGTAGGGAGCTTCATGTGAGGGGTTTCATTTGAGTAAAACGTATCGACGAGTTGCTGGATTTACGAATTAAAGTGTCCTAGCTCCTCGAACGTTTACTGCATGACCTCTGAATTATGATGGCCCGAACGGTAGTACGATATCTATAAACTAAATACGTTTTCACATATTAAAGATCTTTCTATAAACATCATATGATAATTGACTACATCATGATCAACATAGGAATATATATATATATATATATATATATATATATATATATATATATATATATATATATATATATATATATATATATATATAGGATGGTTTATGTTTTCTTAAACATTATTCCAAACTTAAGTCGCAACATTTCATTTTTAGGTTGCACGTAGAAGTCTTCCGACTTATCCATCACATCCGTTAGTACTTAACATCATCAACTCTCGGTGAGTTCATAGCCCCATTTTCTATCATTCAATTGTTTTACAAACTCTTGGGGGAGATACATGCTTTATTTTAAACCGAACACATTGCTTTCAAACTATATACTTATCTGATTGTTATTAGCACTAAGTTACCGCATTTGCCAAACTTAAGTCCCTTAATCATGAATCATTAATCACTATGTGAGAGTGGGCGCGAATATTGTGAATAGATCTATTGGGATTGACGAATCCCGTTTGTGTTGGCCCCATTAAAGGCAAACAAACGCACTATATTTGAGTAACATTGGTAAAAACGGAAATATTACCTGATAGGGCACGCACTGACATTTTCTCCAATTAATTTTGGAACACGTTAACGCCTTGATTGCATGATGCTTAGTCTAATAATAATTGTTTTGGTTTTCAAACCACTGGTGTGAATTTATAACTCACACTACAAACATAATGTGTTCAACCATCAAACAAACTCTATGAATTTCACTCAACCTTTGTGTTGACAGTTTTAAGCATGTATTTCAGGTCCATAATGTCGGAAACTGGCACGGAAGAGCGAGGACTAGATCAAGAAGGCTATAAATTTTATTATCATTCGAAAACCAATTTAATGTATTTTGTAAACTTGGAACCATCTGGGACCTCATTTTTGTAAACTCTGATATTTATACAAATCGAATGATAAATCTTTTGAAACGACTCCATTAGAGTACGTTTTCTATTGTTATAACTGTTGTGCCATGAAGTAACACCCAGTTTGAATTCCGCTGCGTATCACGAAATTGGGGGTGTTACGACAAACAAAAATATTTAAGGTCAAAGTTGTAAAAGAAATACCAAAAAAGTCAATAGAGGACTATAATTTTGAGACGGAGGGAGTATATATTAATATGTTCATGTTTAGAATTGCAAGTATTATTTTATATTAGTTTCGTTCACTCACTAAGTCGCAAGGACTTACCGTTCTCAGTTTCATGTTTTGCCAGTTTGTAAGATGAGACCAAACTATGTATTAAATGGGGCGTAATGGGTCAAAATGGTGTAGCTCGCGGGTTAGGTAACGAGCTTCTCATTCCCATCATTTGTTATTAGTTTGGAATGCCCCCAAAGCAACAGTATTTTTGTAACAAGTTTATTTAGTTCATGTAATGTATTTATATAGTTACAAGTTTTAAAAATGCGTTTGGAATAGGCCCGTTTTACGATAAAACATACGCTTTCACTTACGAAACTCATGTACAATTATTATTTATTTTAATTATGAAATATAATTCATAGTTTACATGTTACCAGAAAATGGTTTAATTCATAATTCAATTTTTGTAATTTTCTGTACATCAGGGCGATACGACGCATAAAGCAGATCATATATGACGTATTCATTATTTTAGCAAAAATAAATAAAATAATTTATTGGCGTTTCAGATGCATATGCTTAATAGCTAATCCCCCAACTTAAATAAATATACAAATATCCAAAGACCTCAAAAGTGAGTTTTTGAAAAAAAAAAAAAAAAAAAAAAAAGTTCTATTATAATGCCTCTTTACCCGATAGAGACTACCAATCAACTTAAAATGATTTCTTAACAAATAAAGCAAGCATTTTTTTATTATGCTAATTTTACAATGAGAAACACAGAGTTTGAATCAGGGTGTTTGGCTAATTTTACAATCATTTAAGACTTTGGAACGTCAGGGAAGAAGGTGAGTAACTTGGATTTGGATGGAGGAAAACCGGAAAGGATTCAGGAACAGCACTCGTTGCACTTGCCTGGTCTCTGTAGAAATCTATGCCCAAAGCTACACATATGCTAATCAAAACCTGGTGGTTTGTGTCTTCTCCCTTCCCTAATGCTTTGTAGTACACGTAGCAAAGGTAATATTATTTATTTATTTCTTACTTCTAATTAATTAGTTTTGTCAATACTTTTTTTTCCAATTACTCATTGTTTTTATCTTTGTTACTTAACTTACAGGTAAAGCAAATCCAATTTCAGAAAAACAAGGTTTAGTTGATATGATATTCCTTTGTGTAAAGTATCATAAGAAATATCATACTCTTCGAAAGCCCGAAGAAGAAAAAGTATTGCGCCAATTAAAAGTAGAAAACAAATAAGCTTATGATCTCATCAACCTCATCTCGGAAGACCTGAGGTATTATGACACATTTATATTTTATATATCAACATACACGCATTGAATTCAAATAACACCATCCTAATACATAATAATCGTTTGTTTCTGTTGTACAGTCTAGAATACATTGATGTGTACATACGCCCGCTCTTTTGGACATGGTGTAAACGTCTCAATTTTATTTAGGATGTTACTTTAAATTTGCAGTTGATTATTGTGTTTAGCATAGATTATTTATCATTATTTTTTTGATGTCAGGTGTCAAAAACATTTTCTTGGTAATGGAGAACTCATCAAAAGAATCAAAATAACACACGAATTAAAATAACAGAGTTTGTGAATGGCAATTGCTGCCAAAGGAACAACCAATACAATTTTGTTTGACGAAGTTTATGATGGGCTTGAAGTTACGGTTAAAAAGTCCCCATCAAAGACAAACAAGGTTTTCATGACTCGATACACACCCATGGAGGGTTATGCGGCCATGCAAGTATTGTCACAGTATAGGCTTTCACCAGTTTTTCTTACTTTTTAACCATTTTCTTATGTTTTCATACGTTTTCTTATGTATTCTTACGTTCTTAAATGTTTTCTTACGTTTTCATACATTTTAAAAAACGTACGAAAACAGATAAAAACATATGAAGATGTATAAAAATGGACAAAAACGGACTAAAACGTATAAAAACGGGCGAAAATGTATAAAAACGGACGAAAACGGGTTAAAAAGTATGAAAATATAAGTAAACGGGTGAAAATGTAAGAAAAACTGGCGAAAGCACATAATAAATGGATGAAGATGTTTAAAAACGGCTAAAAACGTATAAAACCGGACTAAAACATATAAAAACGGACTAAAACATATTAAAACAGACTAAAACGAATAAAAACGTATGAAAACGTATAAAAACTAATGAAAACGTTTAAAAAATGAGCGAAAACGGATAAAGAAAACGAGCGAAAAACGTAAGAAAATCTGGTGAAAACGTACGAAAGAAAACGATAAAAACGGACGAAAACATATAAAATCGGAAGAAAATGTATAAAAACGGACGAAAACGTATAAAAAATGGCGAAAACGTATAAAAACGGACGAAAATGAAAAAAAAATGGACGAAAACATATAAAACGGATGAAAACGTATGAAAACATAAGAAAACGGGCGAAAACGTAAGAAAAACGGTGAAACTAACATAAATAATGGTTTAGAGATTAAATTCCTGAAACTATACTAAATACAAGGACCATTTTGTGCTAAAAAAAATAAGCAATGTCATCATTTTAAAGGTTCAGTAACTAAAGTGAACAAAATTTCAAAATTTATCGACCTAAGTAAACAAAATAAAAGTTCAATAACTTAGGCGAACTTTTTGAAAAATTTAGTAAGATATACTATATGTGTCAAATAGTACCAAATTCTAAGTTAAAAAAAAGAAAAGAAAAATAGTACTACCAAATTGCAATATCCCAACCTTGTCAAACAAACACCCAACCATATCATCCCATGTTTTTTCATTCCATGTAACAATTAAAAAAAAAAAAAAAAAAAAAAAAAAAAAACATGAACATCCATACTCCTCCTTTTGGCGCCCTCCACTCCAACTTACCAACCAGGTACTTTCTTTTGGTGCATTTCATCAAACACCTTATCTTCACTATCTAAAATTCTATACTTTTTATAATATTTTATCAAACTGATTGTATTTCTATAATGGGTTTTTGTTAAATTGTGAATTACAGGAGTAATAGTGGTCAAAAATTTGCAATTGAGGGCCAAAATGTAAGCTACTCAGTTAAGAATGAAAAGGGGAATTTGGTTCCAATTTTGAGAGACTGTTGTTTGAAAATACCAAGTGGCCAGTTTTGGATGTTGCTTGGGCCTAATGGTTGTGGCAAATCTACTCTTTTGAAGGTAGTACTTTTTTTGATGGGGTGTTTGTTTAAGCTTATTTTTGGGCTTATAAGCTTACGTGATTTCGCCTTATGTTTCTTAAGCCTATTTTTCCGGACTTGTTTTGAAACTTATTATTATAAGCTTATTATGTATAAACTCATGAGTTTCAAAACAAGCCGGAAAAATAGGCTTATATAAACAGTTGTTTAAAAATATACTCGTAGTTTGTATGTTTGGCAAAACTAGCATAGCTTTTAGGAGTCATCAGTAGTACATAGTTTTGTAAGAGTTTAGGCGATAAGATAGTATTTTACTTTCCTTTGTGTCCGAGGAGAGTAGCCGAACTAAAAATGTCCCATTTAATGTTACAAAGTTTCAAAAAGCGTTCCAATATGCTCATTTTGTTGACGTGTCACATAAGAATAGTGACACGTGTGACACATTTCACAAGTTGGGGTACGTGCCACGTCACTAGAATGTGCATACTTGAACACTTTTTGAAAGTTTGCAACATTAAATGAAACAGTTTTTAGTTTGCAAACCGGGATATGAAGGAAAGTATAACGCTAATTTGTAGCCTAAACCTGTTTGTGAATATATATAGTTAATTAGCTTTAGAATTGCTTGTTATGTAGTTAAACAATAGTGCCAGGCTGCCAGCATTCTATCAAAGTTTTTTGCTTTTATAATACGAACGTGAAAATAGTCTTTGAGAGTTAAAAGATGCTAAATGACTAAAGAAATGTCCATGTTTTGCGACTGTTGATCCGATAGTTTTAGTCAAATACCAAATTATTCGCTTGTTTGTAAATTGAAATTGGCTTATTATCAACTTGACGACTTGTATGGAATTGGTGCTAAAATGAAGAAGAGTCTATGTCAAATGCCAGTTCTGAAAGTGCATCGTTTTGACTGGACCATTTTGTGGTTTTAATGGTTAATATACTTTATGTTACATGAGCAATCATTTTAGCGTGTGATTATGATTGTGGTGAGGTGAAATAATCTTAAAAATGGATTGGTTTCTTTAATGTCTAAGAATATCAGTTAGTACTGCAAGTGTTGTTTGGTATCAAAGCTATAGTTTGATTAGCTTTCTAGGATCAAATGAGATTATTATGAATAACGTTGGACTGTGATTTAAGTACTGCAAGTGTTGTTTGAAACATGCAGTTATTATTATGCGCAGATACTGGCAGGTCTACTTAGCCCAACAGATGGTTTCATGTATGTGAGGAAGCCTAGAAGTTTCGTCTTCCAAAATCCAGATCACCAAGTAAGCCGTATTTTGTGTTTTTTATGTCTATATGATTATATATGAACAAGTTTCGTTTAAGCTGTAAGCATAATGAAATGGAGAGACATATCCAATTTTGGGTGTTTGGTGTAGATGCACCCCATAGGCATGTCAAATATTGTTTGCAAAATTGCCGAGTGTGTCTTTACTCTTTACTTATGATTGTACATGTCAAATATGGACGTGAACTATGTAAAGAGTACTCATATTCATACTTTTAATGATCTTGAGTTAGGTGGTGATGCCTACTGTGGAAGCAGATGTGGCGTTTGGCCTTGGACGATTCAACCTGACCAATGATGAAACAAAACTGAGAGTCGCAAAAGCATTGACTGCTGTGGGCATGTATGATTATTTGCAGGTAACAGATCTAACACGTCTTGTCTTTTGAAACAATAAGGGTTCATTTGTATCTTAGCGATAAGCACATAATAGATGTACTCTGATTCGGTCAGAAATGGTTGGACTGTTGAGTCTATGATTGACGCAAAAATGAAAATATTAAATGTTGAAATAACTACTTGAAATAGATAACTTACACGTCCTTACTTACAGACATGGTTCAACCATTAATGCCACATCGTGTAAAATCATTGGTGTCATCCATGGTAACCACAGTGGATTCCATCTCCCCTCCACTTCTAGGCTGCCCTTGAGTCCTTGGAAACACATAGCGAACTTAAAAAATGATCGCTCAATCCATGGAATTCAATAGGAAGATTGGTAATGGCAAAACACTCACTTTTGGTTGGATATGTGGATCGTTGACACCTGGTTTTGGACTTCCTCCCTGTGTTTCTTCCATCTTGAATCCGACAAATCAACCCTTGTTTGTGATAGAGCTCCCTCACCCCTCCAAAATTCTGCCCGTGACTGCCTTAATGGCTCCCCCTGCCTTCATTGATCACTAGACTACTTCCCAGTCCCCTGTCTCGCTCAATATTAGGCCTGGCCCGTCTACGAGGTACCCCATCAGCTTGCCTCTGTCTCCGGGCTTATTCTCAATTGGGCCTGGACCAGACGGCTTAGATCCTACCAGGAAGCAGATGAGCTTAATGCTCTCTGAACGACCTTTAGGTGCTTCTCTGTCAAAGGTATGCTAGCTCATACTACTCACTTATCCCCTTACTTTGACCCCTACAAACGTTCGTTGGAACAAACTTCTTCCCTGAAAGGTTAATGTTTAATAACTTTTGTAATGCACTTAACCTCTCTGTGTAACTTCTTGTCCCAAGATCCTTGTTCGGCTTAATAAGTTACATAACACTTATGATAGTTAAAGTTATTACTGTTACAGTTCCTGCAGTGTTTTGGTAATTCCGTAATTAAGTAATTACGTTTCTTTTTCATACCAAATTGTACTTTAATATGCTAAATCTCAATTGCTTAATGTGTTCAGAGACCAGTACAAACTCTCAGTGGGGGTCAGAAACAAAGGGTTGCGATTGCAGGTGCTTTGGTTGAAGAATGTAAAGTATTGCTACTTGATGAACTCACTACATTCTTGGATGAAAGCGATCAGGTATGGCTTATTACGCATCAAGTTAAGCCAAATGGAACATTTGTTTTTTCTCTTTTTGACGTTCATGTGAAATTGATGGATGGTGGCTTCAGCTTTTTCCATGTGACTTTGTTAAATCTGCTTTGAAATTCCCCTTCTTGTACATTCCTTGTTTTCATGCATTTCATTCTCATTTTTAATTTTCTTCATTAGTTGATACTCTAAGTTGAGTTAGCAAAATGGGTGAGTTGAGTAAAGGGTCGAAACAAGCACTTTTTTGTATGAGTCCGATTGGGTTGACCCGAAATCCCGGACACTTTTTGTCCAAACTTTGATTTTTCTTAAATAATCACATGCCAAATATTGATAATTAACATAATATAGTTTGAATCAATCGATGCTGAGTTCTTATTGGTATAAAATACGTTAAGGATAACTTTTGATCCACGTGACCCTTTTTTAGCTATTGTGTGTACCCATAAGTAAATGGGTAGAATGTATAACCTCTAGTTTGAAGCTTCTTTTATGTTCGTTTTTATATCCTACTTAAGTGGTTTTAGTATACAATTCTTTTCAGCTTGGGGTGATTAAAGCCGTGAAGAACACATTAAGCACTTCTGAAGATGTGACCGCATTATGGGTAACTCACCGATTAGAGGAACTAGAGTATGCAGATGGTGCTGTGTATATGGAAGACGGACGAGTAGTGATGCATGGTGAAGCATCAACCATTATGGATTCTATTGAATCTAGAAAAGCCTCTTATAACAGCACCATTAACTCATGACAACCATCATGAATGTAACATATACATTCTGATTATTATGAAACATGTTCTTTTGAAATAAAGGATTTGTATCATATTTTCTTATTCATTGGCATATACGTTGACTCTTCTTGTTCAAAATGTTTTGGGTATATAGACGTGAATCCAAGGTTTTCTTTATGGCATGTCCTAGACTGCTACTGTAGAAAATCAGATGATGCGCTGCAACAACTAACAAGTCTGTTTGGGTTCACTAATAACAAGTCTGAAGGGTTATTGCTATTTGTTTTGGATCTGGGCTAGACTTTGTCTCTTTTTATAACAAGTCCCCCAGTATCGGTTTTGTTCGTTTTCCAGCGTATAGGTTGTTTGTATTTGGTTTATATACGCGCGTATATGGCATTGTCGAGAAATGATCGCGATAAAATTGCCTAAAATTTAAAATTTTAAAAATGATTAATGTTGTTTGATTAAAATACTTTTACTTAAAAAAGTCAATGCAATCTATTATATATTTATATAATCAATTACAATTTAATTCACTAACTTTCTCTCACCTCATATATATATGCATAAAAAAAACATTGCATGTACAAATTGATGCTACTATACATTATCGCCGCTATACGCGGATAACCATCTAGCATTCCTATGAGAGAAACATACAACAAAAGAGAGAAAAAAACTAATTTGTTTTGATGGATTTTTAACTCAAGACTAAGCTGCTATTTCAGCATCTCAACACTTGCTTATGTAAGCAAGTTGAAAACAAATGAATAAGCAACTCCTAACGACCAAGTTGTCAAATAATAGATGTGTAGAAATATGAATGAAAAAAATACAAGAAATAGTAAAGAGCATGGTTTTAAAAAGCGCGTCATGGCAACATAAAAATGTCGTAAAAGCGTGAGGCATGACCTTCACGTTACGTAATAGACTAAGGCGTCGGTTTAAGGCGTGGTGTGAGATGCGGCAGGAAAATGTGCGACAAGGCACGCTAATGCGTGAGCCGTGACACCTTTTTTAAATTCAACTGCAACGAAAACGTTTTTTTTTAAGAAGTGAAGGAAATTAAATGTAAAGATAGTTTAATGACTTAGTTCTTTACGTACAACACTTTTTTTTTTTGCCCTGTTAAAAATGCCCCTAAAAAGAAATAAAAACAAGAAACCCCAAACAACATAAGTAAAGTAAAAGTTGTTTAGTTTGGTTTTGTACTTGTGTTTCTCGCCGCCACTCCTCCTCCCGTCGGAGCTCCGCCCCATTTTGTACGGTTCATTCAACTCTATATTTCTATAAATAAATTTATCACTTTGATTTTGGTATTAGGCTTTACTTACTTACTTTTTTAGTTTACTCTTTCAACTTAAGTAATCCCATCACCTATATATATGTGTAGTTATTTAAGTTTATATCAAGGGGGTGTTTTGTTAAGCTCATAGGAATAGCTTGTGTGTGCTTATTGCATTATCAATTTTTTTTTTTTTTTTTTTTTTTTTTTGCCCGGTTAAAAATGCCCCTAAAAAGAAATAAAAACAAGAAACTCCAAACAACATAAGTAAAGTAAAAGTTGTTTAGTTTGGTTTTGTACTTGTGTTTCTCGCCGCCACTCCTCCTACCGTCAGAGCTCCGCCCCATTTTGTACGGTTCATTCAACTCTATATTTCTATAAATAAATTTATCACTTTGATTTTGGTATTAGGCTTTACTTACTTACTTTTTTAGTTTACTCTTTCAACTTAAGCAATCCCATCACCTACATATATATGTGTAGTTATTTAAGTTTATATCAAGGAGATGCTCATAGGAATAGCTTGTGTGCTCTTATTGCATTATCAATTTTTTTTTTTTTTTTTTTTTTTTTTTTTTTTTTTTTTGCCCTGTTAAAAATGCCCCTAAAAAGAAATAAAAACAAGAAACCCCAAACAACATAAGTAAAGTAAAAGTTGTTTAGTTTGGTTTTGTACTTGTGTTTCTCGCCGCCACTCCTCCTCCCGTCGGAGTCCGCCCCATTTTGTACGGTTCATTCAACTCTATATTTCTAAAAATAAATTTATCACTTTGATTTTGGTATTAGGCTTTTCTTATTTACTTTTTTAGTTTACTCCTTCAACTAAAGCAATCACATCACCTATATATATGTGTAGTTATTTAAGTTTATATCAAGGGGGTGTTTTGTTAAGCTCATAGGAATAGCTTGTGTGTGCTTATTGCATTATCAAATTTTTTTTTTGCCCTGTTAAAAATGCCCCTAAAAAGAAATAAAAACAAGAAACCCCAAACAACATAAGTAAAGTAAAAGTTGTTTAGTTTGGTTTTGTACTTGTGTTTCTCGCCGCCACTCCTCCTCCCGTTGGAGCTCCGCCCCATTTTGTACGGTTCATTCAACTCTATATTTCTATAAATAAATTTATCACTTTGATTTTGGTATTAGGCTTTACTTACTTACTTTTTTAGTTTACTCTTTCAACTTAAGCAATCCCATCACCTATATATATGTGTAGTTATTTAAGTTTATATCAAGGGGGTGTTTTGTTAAGCTCATAGGAATAGCTTGTGTGTGCTTATTGCATTATCAATTTTTTTTATTTTTTTTTTGCCCGGTTAAAAATGCCCCTAAAAAGAAATAAAAACAAGAAACTCCAAACAACATAAGTAAAGTAAAAGTTGTTTAGTTTGGTTTTGTACTTGTGTTTCTCGCCGCCACTCCTCCTACCGTCAGAGCTCCGCCCCATTTTGTACGGTTCGTTCAACTCTATATTTCTATAAATAAATTTATCACTTTGATTTTGGTATTAGGCTTTACCTACTTACTTTTTTAGTTTACTCTTTCAACTTAAGCAATCCCATCACCTACATATATATGTGTAGTTATTTAAGTTTATATCAAGGGGGTGTTTTTGTTAAGCTCATAGGAATAGCTTGTGTGCTCTTATTGCATTATCAATTTTTTTTTTTTTTTTTTTTTTTTTTTTTTTTTTTGCCCTGTTAAAAATGCCCCTAAAAAGAAATAAAAAAAAGAAACCCCAAACAACATAAGTAAAGTAAAAGTTGTTTAGTTTGGTTTTGTACTTGTGTTTCTCGCCGCCACTCCTCCTCCCGTCGGAGCTCCGCCCCATTTTGTACGGTTCATTCAACTCTATATTTCTAAAAATAAATTTATCACTTTGATTTTGGTATTAGGCTTTTCTTATTTACTTTTTTAGTTTACTTCTTCAACTAAAGCAATCACATCACCTATATATATGTGTAGTTATTTAAGTTTATATCAAGAGGGTGTTTTGTTAAGCTCATAGGAATAGCTTGTGTGTGCTTATTGCATTATCAATTTCTATATTTTTTTTGCCCTGTTAAAAATGCCCCTAAAAAGAAATAAAAACAAGAAACCCCAAACAACATAAGTAAAGTAAAAGTTGTTTAGTTTGGTTTTGTACTTGTGTTTATCGCCGCCACTCCTCCTCCCGTCGGAGCTCCGCCCCATTTTGTACGGTTCATTCAACTCTATATTTCTATAAATAAATTTATCACTTTGATTTTGGTATTAGGTTTACTTACTTACTTTTTTAGTTTACTCTTTCAACTTAAGTAATCCCATCACCTATATATATGTGTAGTTATTTAAGTTTATATCAAGGGGGTGTTTTGTTAAGCTCATAGGAATAGCTTGTGTGTGCTTATTGCATTATCAATTTTTTTTTTTTTTTTTTTTTTTTTTTTGCCCGGTTAAAAATGCCCCTAAAAAGAAATAAAAACAAGAAACTCCAAACAACATAAGTAAAGTAAAAGTTGTTTAGTTTGGTTTTGTACTTGTGTTTCTCGCCGCCACTCCTCCTACCGTCAGAGCTCCGCCCCATTTTGTACGGTTCATTCAACTCTATATTTCTATAAATAAATTTATCACTTTGATTTTGGTATTAGGCTTTACTTACTTACTTTTTTAGTTTACTCTTTCAACTTAAGCAATCCCATCACCTACATATATATGTGTAGTTATTTAAGTTTATATCAAGGAGATGCTCATAGGAATAGCTTGTGTGCTCTTATTGCATTATCAATTTTTTTTTTTTTTTTTTTTTTTTTTTTTTTTTTTTTTTGCCCTGTTAAAAATGCCCCTAAAAAGAAATAAAAACAAGAAACCCCAAACAACATAAGTAAAGTAAAAGTTGTTTAGTTTGGTTTTGTACTTGTGTTTCTCGCCGCCACTCCTCCTCCCGTCGGAGTCCGCCCCATTTTGTACGGTTCATTCAACTCTATATTTCTAAAAATAAATTTATCACTTTGATTTTGGTATTAGGCTTTTCTTATTTACTTTTTTAGTTTACTCCTTCAACTAAAGCAATCACATCACCTATATATATGTGTAGTTATTTAAGTTTATATCAAGGGGGTGTTTTGTTAAGCTCATAGGAATAGCTTGTGTGTGCTTATTGCATTATCAAATTTTTTTTTTGCCCTGTTAAAAATGCCCCTAAAAAGAAATAAAAACAAGAAACCCCAAACAACATAAGTAAAGTAAAAGTTGTTCAGTTTGGTTTTGTACTTGTGTTTCTCGCCGCCACTCCTCCTCCCGTCGGAGCTCCGCCCCATTTTGTACGGTTCATTCAACTCTATATTTCTAAAAATAAATTTATCACTTTGATTTTGGTATTAGGCTTTTCTTATTTACTTTTTTAGTTTACTCCTTCAACTAAAGCAATCACATCACCTATATATATGTGTAGTTATTTAAGTTTATATCAAGGGGGTGTTTTGTTAAGCTCATAGGAATAGCTTGTGTGTGCTTATTGCATTATCAAATTTTTTTTTTTTTTTTTTGCCCTGTTAAAAATGCCCCTAAAAAGAAATAAAAACAAGAAACCCCAAACAACATAAGTAAAGTAAAAGTTGTTTAGTTTGGTTTTGTACTTGTGTTTCTCGCCGCCACTCCTCCTCCCGTCGGAGCTCCGCCCCATTTTGTACGGTTCATTCAACTCTATATTTCTATAAATAAATTTATCACTTTGATTTTGGTATTAGGCTTTACTTACTTACTTTTTTAGTTTACTCTTTCAACTTAAGCAATCCCATCACCTATATATATGTGTAGTTATTTAAGTTTATATCAAGGGGGTGTTTTGTTAAGCTCATAGGAATAGCTTGTGTGTGCTAATTGCATTATCAACTTTTTTTTTTTTTTTTTTTTTTTTTTTTTTTTTTTTGCCCTGTTAAAAATGCTCCTAAAAAGAAATAAAAACAAGAAACCCCAAACAACA
This sequence comes from Chrysanthemum seticuspe, assembly GCA_019973895.1. Classification (NCBI taxonomy): domain Eukaryota; kingdom Viridiplantae; phylum Streptophyta; class Magnoliopsida; order Asterales; family Asteraceae; genus Chrysanthemum; species Chrysanthemum seticuspe. The sequence goes on along the minus strand of BPTQ01000005.1, from coordinate 343,994,696 downwards.
TAAGTAAAGTAAAAGTTGTTTACTTTGGTTTTGTACATGTGTTTCTCGCCGCCACTCCTCCTCCCGTCGGAGCTCCGCCCCATTTTGTACGGTTCATTCAACTCTATATTTCTATAAATAAATTTATCACTTTGATTTTGGTATTAGGCTTTACTTACTTACTTTTTTAGTTTACTCTTTCAACTTAAGCAATCCCATCACCTATATATATGTGTAGTTATTTAAGTTTATATCAAGGGGGTGTTTTGTTAAGCTCATAGGAATAGCTTGTGTGTGCTTATTGCATTATCAATTTTTTTTTTTTTTTTTTTTTTTTTTTTTTTGCACTGTTAAAAATGCCCCTAAAAAGAAATAAAAACAAGAAACCCCAAACAACATAAGTAAAGTAAAAGTTGTTTAGTTTGGTTTTGTACTTGTGTTTCTCGCCGCCACTCCTCCTCCCGTCGGAGCTCCGCCCCATTTTGTACGGTTCATTCAACTCTATATTTCTATAAATAAATTTATCACTTTGATTTTGGTATTAGGCTTTACTTACTTCCTTTTTTCGTTTACTCTTTCAACTTAAGCAATCCCATCACCTATATATATGTGTAGTTATTTAAGTTTATATTAAGGGGTGTTTTGTTAAGCTCATAGGAATAGCTTGTGTGTGCTTATTGCATTATCATTTTTTTTTTTTTTTTGCCTTGTTAAAAATGCCCCTAAAAAGAAATAAAAACAAGAAACCCCAAACAACATAAGTAAAGTAAAAGTTGTTTAGTTTGGTTTTGTACTTGTGTTTCTCGCCGCCACTCCTCCTACCGTCGGAGCTCCGCCCCATTTTGTACGGTTCATTCAACTCTATATTTCTATAAATAAATTTATCACTTTGATTTTGGTATTAGGCTTTACTTACTTACTTTTTTAGTTTACTCTTTCAACTTAAGCAATCCCATCACCTATATATATATATGTGTAGTTATTTAAGTTTATATCAAGGGGTGTTTTGTTAAGCTCATAGGAATAGCTTGTGTGTTCTTATTGCATTATCATTTTTTTTTTTTTTTTTTTTTTTTTTTGCCCTGTTAAAAATGCCCCTAAAAAGAAATAAAAACAAGAAACCCCAAACAACATAAGTAAAGTAAAAGTTGTTTAGTTTGGTTTTGTACTTGTGTTTCTCGCCGCCACTCCTCCTCCCGTTGGAGCTCCGCCCCATTTCGTACGGTTCATTCAACTCTATATTTCTATAAATAAATTTATCACTTTGATTTTGGTATTAGGCTTTACTTACTTACTTTTTTAGTTTACTCTTTCAACTTAAGCAATCCCATCACCTATATATATGTGTAGTTATTTAAGTTTATATCAAGGGGGTGTTTTGTTAAGCTCATAGGAATAGCTTGTGTGTGCTAATTGCAATATCAACTTTTTTTTTTTTTTTTTTTTTTTTTTTTTTTTTTGCCCTGTTAAAAATGCTCCTAAAAAGAAATAAAAACAAGAAACCCCAAACAACATAAGTAAAGTAAAAGTTGTTTACTTTGGTTTTGTACATGTGTTTCTCGCCGCCACTCCTCCTCCCGTCGGAGCTCCGCCCCATTTTGTACGGTTCATTCAACTCTATATTTCTATAAATAAATTTATCACTTTGATTTTGGTATTAGGCTTTACTTACTTACTTTTTTAGTTTACTCTTTCAACTTAAGCAATCCCATCACCTATATATATGTGTAGTTATTTAAGTTTATATCAAGGGGGTGTTTTGTTAAGCTCATAGGAATAGCTTATGTGTGCTTATTGCATTATCAATTTTTTTTTTCTTTTTTTTTTTTTTTTTTTTTTTTTTTTTGCACTGTTAAAAATGCACCTAAAAAAAATAAAAACAAGAAACCCCAAACAACATAAGTAAAAGTTGTTTAGTTTGGTTTTGTACTTGTGTTTCTCGCCGCCACTCCTCCTCCCGTCGGAGCTCCGCCCCATTTTGTACGGTTCATTCAACTCTATATTTCTATAAATAAATTTATCACTTTGATTTTGGTATTAGGCTTTACTTACTTCCTTTTTTCGTTTACTCTTTCAACTTAAGCAATCCCATCACCTATATATATGTGTAGTTATTTAAGTTTATATCATGGGGGTGTTTTGTTAAGCTCATAGGAATAGCTTGTGTGTGCTTATTGCATTATCATTTTTTTTTTTTTTTTTGCCTTGTTAAAAATGCCCCTAAAAAGAAATAAAAACAAGAAACCCCAAACAACATAAGTAAAGTAAAAGTTGTTTAGTTTGGTTTTGTACTTGTGTTTCTCGCCGCCACTCCTCCTACCGTCGGAGCTCCGCCCCATTTTGTACGGTTCATTCAACTCTATATTTCTATAAATAAATTTATCACTTTGATTTTGGTATTAGGCTTTACTTACTTACTTTTTTAGTTTACTCTTTCAACTTAAGCAATCCCATCACCTATATATATATATATGTGTAGTTATTTAAGTTTATATCAAGGGGTGTTTTGTTAAGCTCATAAGAATAGCTTGTGTGTTCTTATTGCATTATCATTTTTTTTTTTTTTTTTTTTTTTTTGCCCTGTTAAAAATGCCCCTAAAAAGAAATAAAAACAAGAAACCCCAAACAACATAAGTAAAGTAAAAGTTGTTTAGTTTGGTTTTGTACTTGTGTTTCTCGCCGCCACTCCTCCTCCCGTCGGAGCTCCGCCCCATTTTGTACGGTTCATTCAACTCTATATTTCTATAAATAAATTTATCACTTTGATTTTGGTATTAGGCTTTACTTACTTACTTTTTTAGTTTACTCTTTCAACTTAAGCAATCCCATCACCTATATATATGTGTAGTTATTTAAGTTTATATCAAGGGGGTGTTTTGTTAAGCTCATAGGAATAGCTTGTGTGTACTTATTGCATTATCAATTTTTTTTTGCCCTGTTAAAAATGCCCCTAAAAAGAAATAAAAACAAGAAACCCCAAACAACATAAGTAAAGTAAAAGTTGTTTACTTTGGTTTTGTACTTGTGTTTCTCGCCGCCACTCCTCCTCCCGTCGGAGCTCCGCCCCATTTTGTACGGTTCATTCAACTCTATATTTCTATAAATAAATTTATCACTTTGATTTTGGTATTAGGCTTTACTTACTTACTTTTTTAGTTTACTCTTTCAACTTAAGCAATCCCATCACCTATATATATGTGTAGTTATTTAAGTTTATATCAAGGGGTGTTTTGTTAAGCTCATAGGAATAGCTTGTGTGTGCTTAATGCATTATCAAATTTTTAAGTGTTTTTTTTTTATTTGCCCTGTTAAAAATGCCCCTAAAAAGAAATAAAAACAAGAAACCCCAAACAACATAAGTAAAGTAAAAGTTGTTTACTTTGGTTTTGTACTTGTGTTTCTCGCCGCCACTCCTCCTCCCGTCGGAGCTCCGCCCCATTTTGTACGGATCATTCAACTCTATATTTCTATCTTCTTAAGGGGGCGTTTGTTTAAGCTTATATAGCGGGCTTATGGCTTATTTGGTTTTCGCCTTATGTTTTATAAACCCTATTTTTTTGGCTTATTTTGGGAAATATGGGGTTACATTAGCTTATTATGTCATAATAAGCTTATATAAGCTGAAATGTTTTAAAATAAGCCACAAAAAGTGAGCTTATGAAACATAAGCCGAAAACCCAATAAGCTATAAGCCCGCTATATAAGCTTAAACAAACACCCCCCTTGATTTTGGTTTATATATTGTAAGCCCCTGGATTTCCAGTTCATTTTGAGGCTCGTGGGCTTATATAAGCCTACAAGTCTCAAAATAAGCCAAAAAAAATGGGGCTTATGAATATAAGCCAAAATCAAATAAGCTCATAAGACCACATGTAAGCTTCAACAAACACCCCGTTAGGTATCAAGAATACAGAGGTACGAGCCTATAGAACAGATCCTGTTCAAGCATGGTCGGGAATGTTTAGGTGAATTCTCAAAAAGCTCCAACTTCATAGCATAAGCTTATCTAGGTAATGGGTGATAGTATTATAACTTAACAACCACCATCGGTCATTACCCTTACTATTTGTTACCCCCTTAAAACGGAGCAGCCCGTTGTTAGTAAATGCATATTAGGTCGTTTAAAGAAAGCTTACATTGTCAAAACAAAGGAATATTGTTGCGGGCAAAGGCAAGAAACTTTTATTTGGTTCATCCATGCTTACCTTCTTAATAAGTCAAAACTAGGAGTATGCTAATTTGATGTTCGATTTCAATGAGTATGAACGGTCGATTGTGCATTTGGTTATGGCTAGAGAGCTAAATACTGTGTATTCTTACTTTTGCGTTGAAGTTCAAATAATGTTTGATATTTTTTATTGACCAACAAAGTAAGACGGTGTCTTTTATCAACCATTCCTTATAATAACATAACATCGTCTTAAGTTCAACCCAACTACAAACATATAGTTTTAGGTCTCAGGCCATAAGCGAATGCACACTCCACGGGTTCGTAGTTGTTGAAGTCAAACATTATAAATGAGGGAGCATCCCTGGATCTGATCTGACTCATTAGGCACATAAGGAGGGAGCCTTTACCAGCGATAAGTGTCATGGATCATTTCTTTTGATGCAACTTGCACTATACAACACAAAAAGAACAAATGTGTCAGTTATACGAGCGTTTTCATAGGACCTAATATGCATCTATAGTTAGTGCCATTCATATGTGCTAGATGAGCTAGTTCAGCACATGAAAAATATTATAGCTTCTTGGTTCTGCCTTACTCAGCCATTGTAAATTATGGGTTCATGGCACAAGTATATGTAACTTGATAAAGAAACTTATGATCCTAGAATTAAGAATGATGTGTGGTTTCACTATTATGGAATCGTCCTGGTTTCTGCTGGCGCTGCATTCGAGGTCATTAGCATGGTATTGGGGAAATGCCACAACTGTTCTTTTGCAATATATGCATCATGGATTTGAATTGCAGGCCGCAAATCATGATAGTTTTCAAGTGTAGGAGATCTATGACATCTGCATTCTGCTATTAATTTGGACATTTGCTGACATTTTTGCTCAGTAATTGTCTTAGTTCTGTATGAATGGAGCAAAACTCTACAAGCCGTTAAACTACATATGATGTGAAGTAAATGACAAAATAATCCAAAACTGGAAGTAAATTTAGTAAATTTTGATTTGAAAAATGACGGGATTGACCTTTGAATGATTTTCTTTCTGGTTTTATTTCACTTTGTTCCTAGATGAGAATTTTATTTTCTTTCGTCCACAGGTCCATCTTTTGGATCCATTATTCTTTTTATCTGGTTATTTTGAAAAGTTTAACATTGAAGGAAAAGTGCTAGTGGTATAGTGGTATGACCTGCTTTTAGACGACCAATTGCCAAAATTAATATTTCAAGACAGTAATCTTCCTTTTAGTCTAGGTTAACGGTATTGGGTACCCATAACCCGTGGAAGACGGCATTGGGCGTTACTTTACTTTTTACTATATCACATGTTTAGGTTCGTTATGATTAACATGCTTTACTATGTGATAAATGGAATTTGAGCGGCATAACTGATTATCATTGACAAATTGTGTAGAGGATTGCTGCATATGGACAGCATTAGAGAATAGGTCAACAGATGAAATAGACGGAGCACTAGTTGAGGGATAGTTCATGCACTTTCAGGGTCAATTTAGAAATTATATGTCGAAGCCTTGAATTAAATTTGTATAATACTTTGTAGGCCAAGCTTGTAAATCAGTTACGAATTCTAACTTGAAAGTTACTGACTTTGAGTCTTCGTATATTTCAGTTAATGTGGTATTGGGATGTACTGATCTAAGAATGAAAGCATGTCTTTTTAATACAGTTTACGAGCAATGAGCAAAAATTATCCATCTTTTCTTACGGTTTGTCCATGTGTTTGCAGAACTCCGAATTTGTGATTGTACGAAAGTATCAACAACAACAAGTAAACAGAAGAACTTTTATTCAAACCTAAGCCTCAATAGTCGGCTTAGATTATATCAACAATAGTATCCAAAATGTTACAAGGTTAGATTAATTTCAATGAGACAATAATCATACAAATACAAAGAAGAGACAAGATCAGTGAAATGATCAAAGAGAAGAGAAGAGTGTGTGAGAAATGACTGCACACACAAGTGTTTCTAACCCTAGATTAAGAGACTTATTAAATAGGAGATTAAGTTACACTAAGACCCCTCTAACGGCTATAAATGACTCATCAGCAGAAATGAGAATAGCTTCAGCAGAAACGAGCATCTTGGAACTTTAAACCTTTTATTCTTTGTCCCTGATTAACCCCTGTAATAATCCTGCACTGAACATAACTTGAAAGCCATTAGCAATTGATAGAATGACATGTTTGTCACAGATTAATACCCCAAAATTTAACATTCCCCCATAATCTGATGAGCAAACATATCAAACAATATCAATTTTTCACACAATAATTTATGCTGATAAACAGGGAGGTTTTTAGTAAGTATGTCTGCAGTTTGGTTTGAAGAGCCAATCTTTTTGGCACTTATAACACCTCTTGCAATTTTTTTCCTGATGAAGTGGACATCAATTTCAAAGTGTTTTGATCTTTCATGGAAAACAGGATTGACAGCAAGTTGTAAAGCAGATTTGTTATCACAAAAAAGATTAACAGGAAGATTGATATCAACTTTTAGATCCTTTAAGATTTTTTGAATCCAAATGATTTCACAGGCAGCAGTAGACATATATCTATACTCTCCTTCTGTGGAAGATTTTGAAAGAGTGTTTTGTTTTTTACTTTTCCATGAGATCAAACAATCATTAAAGAAAACACAATAACCTGTGACAGATTTTCTGGTTTTCATGCATTTAGCCCAATCTGCATCACTATATCCTTCAAGATGATTTTCAGAGTTGCTGAAATTGTACCTTAGACCTTTTCCTGGAGCTCCTTTTAGATATCTCAGAACATTGAGGGCACATTCTAGATGAGATTTTTATGGAGAATGCATATATTGTGCCAGACAATGAACTGAGTATGAGATGTCAGGTCTTGTGTGGGTGAGATAGATAAGTTTCCCAAGTAACTTCTGATAACCAGTGATGTTGACAAGAAGGGGATCATCAGCAGTGGGAATGTATGGAAGGACAGAGTTGGGTTCTATAGGAGTAGACACAGGTTTGCACCCAAGAAGACCAAATTCTTTGAGGAGTTCAAGACAGTATTTTCTTTGGGAGAGACAAATGTCATTCCCAGTTTTTAAAACCTCAATACCAAGAAAGTATTTTAAGTTCCCCAAGTCTTTGATATGAAATTTTGATTTTAGAAACTCTTTGAATAGGTTTATCTCATCAATACAGTTTCCAGTGAGGACTATATCATCCACATAAACAAGCAGAGCAATAAACTTGTTATTCTCTGTTTTGGTGAATAAGGAATGATCATTGACAGATTGAACAAAATTATTTTCCTTTAAAACATTGACAAGTTTTTCATTCCATTTCCTGGGAGCTTGTTTTAGGCCGTATAGGGACTTGACAAGTTTGCAAACTTTATTTTTATTGTTCTCATTACAGAACCCCTTAGGGATGGTCATATAGATATCTTCATCAAGATCTCCATACAAGAAAGCATTGTTAACATCAAGTTGGAAAAGAGGCCATTTGTTTTTCACAGCTAAAGCAATAAGACATCTAACAGTAGACATTTTCACAACAGGAGAAAAGGTTTCATCATAGTCTATTCCTTCCCTTTGATTATAACCTTTAACAACTAATCTAGCCTTGTATCTATCAACTTCACCATTGGCTTTATATTTGATTCTAAAGATCCATTTGTAACCAATGGGAGTTCTATTAGGTGGGAGATCAGTTATATCCCAAGCATGATTTTCATTTAAGGCTTCAATTTCAGAGTTCATAGCATCAACCCAATTACTATCAAGGATAGCTTCTTCATAGCAGGTAGATTCAATACTTTTATTAAGACTAGAAGCAAAGCAGTAGTTATCTTTGTTTAAATTAGAATAATTAACAACCTTTTCAACACCATATTTGACTTTCCCTTCTACAATAAAGTCATTAAGATTACTGTGCAACTTAGAAACTCTGGTTGACCTTCTAACAGTAGTGGCTGGCAAGCCTCTTTCTTGTTCAGCAGAATCAGGTGATGTATCAGCAGAATCAGAAGATGCATCAGCAGGATGTGATTCATGTGATATGGTGCCCTCAGGGTGTGTATTATCATCTATAGATGTTGCAACCGGTTCATCAATCCTAGTAGGATGACTTACCACAGTGCCATCATCATAGGATGTCACTCTCCGTTCATCATTGGGACTTATTTGTGAGTCAAAGAATTTTTTGTGATTTAAATCTTTAGGCACATAAGTTTCAACAAAAGGTTTTGACAAAGAATTTTTCATTTTGAAGGGAAAAACAGTTTCATAAAATTTGACATCTCTGGAATGAAAAATATTTTTTGTTTCTAAGCTCAAGAGTTTGTAACCTTTTTTCTCATTTGAATAGCCAATAAAGACACTTTTTTCAGACCTACTACCAAATTAATCAAAGATGTTGAGAATGGTGGCATAGCATAAGCAGCCAAAGACTCTAAGGAGAGAGAGTGAAGGGTCATGCCCATACACAAGGAAGAAGGGAGACTCGCCAGACAACACAGAAGAGGGTAACCTGTTTATGACATAAGCAGCAGTTAGAACACATTCAGGCCAAAGATATAGAGGTAATTCCCCCTGAAACATAAGGGATCTAGCCACATTAAGGAGATGCCTATGTTTCCTTTCTGCAATACCATTTTGTTGAGGTGTGTAAACACAAGAGGTTTGATGTAAAATTCCCTTTTCATGAAAGAAGTGTTGAAGTTTGTTATTGACAAATTCTGTCCCATTGTCACTTCTGAATATCTTAACATTGTGTTCAAATTGATTTGATAGCATATGAGTAAAGTTAACAATGGAAACATAAACATCATCCTTTTCCTTAAGCATATAAACCCAGACTTCCCTAGAATAGTCATCAACAATGGTCAACAAATATTTGTAACAATCTCTGCTAGTGACTTTATATGGTCCCCATACATCTAGATGAACTAGTTGACCAATTTTAGTTGATTTATGTTGTAAAACCTGAATTTCTAAAATTCACAAAAAGACCAAAATACCCCTATGATCAAAAAGTATGAATAATTAATTTAAAGAATACCAAATAAGCTATGTAAATTCAGAAAATTATTAAGAAATATCACTTATGATCCAAATAAATTTTAAAGACTATGACCTAATTTTTTTGGAAGCTCTTATATGTTATACGACCTGAATAAAATACATGTTCATGAATTCGAAGCTTGTGTGATTTGTCTTGGGTTTTACTGTTCGCTAGCGTATGAAAAAGGAAAGAAAATAAAAAGGGACGATTAGGGTTTATAAAAACTAGGGTTTGCTTGTTATAATTAAGAGTAATTAATGCAGTAATAATGATGAACTAATGATGGGTTAAACCTAGGTTTAGGGTTTGTGCTTGAATTATGCACAATTCGGTTCTAAATAAAAGTTTTGGGTTGGTTTTGTAAAATATAAAACTTAAAGGTTATTTCTGTAAACAGTGAAAATAAGGTACTAAACGTATAAAATAAGTATGGGGGTTAAACGTGTAATTTTGGATATTTAGAGGGCCATTTGAATTGTTATTAAATTAAGAAGGGTATGTTTTGCAAATTCTAAAACCTTTGGGCTAAAATGGTAAAATCTGATAATATAAGGTTAGATCGTGAAATTAAAGATGTCAAAAGTGTAATATGTAATTCTGAGTAATTATGGGTTCGACAAGTGTGAGTTGATTGTGAAGAGGCATGCGTGGGTTTTGAGATAACTTCGGTTTGTTTAACATATACGTTCTAGGTCAAAGTGGAAATCATTAAAAGAAGTAACATGTGAATTTAATGCGTATTAAGTAATATTAAAGAGTATGGGAAACCCTAGAACCTAAATAGGAAGTCGATTAGGGTTAAAAGCTAAATGTGCAAATTCGTTATTTCATGTGAGAATGGTAAGTTTCGGAGTCGTTATTAACTATTGATTAAGAGTAAATGGGCTAGAACTAAGAGGGTCGTGAACATGCGTGAGTTATAATGAATTAAATTAGAATATGCATGATCTCATTAAGTTGCATTCGAACAATGTTACGTGTGAGTTTTGATTAATCATGTAAGTTATAAAGGCTTGTGTAAACTATTTTGGAAGAGAATCCTAAAAACAGTTCTTGACATTTGTAAACCCTATACTTTGAAAAATGATCATATGAGTCCTCAAATAAGATAATTATTATATTAAGTCCTTCAGTTTACTAATTGTCATTTCCAAATCCTAAGTTTGGCTAATTAATAATTAATAATCTAAAATGTTGGAATTCCGTCTGTCACTAAAAATGAGAATATTCTGACAACCCTAAAAGTATTAATGAGATTAATCCTGTATAACATTAATGATGCTAATAAGTATTAAATAAATCATAATCCGTGTAGATTCGTTGAAGGAGACGCGACGTTACATCTTCGTATTCCTACATTCGTTTGCTTTCCTCTCATTTGCTTTAAGGTACAGATATTCTGACCTTGTTAGTAAGGGTTCCTTATGATGTTCTTTTCGTTCGCTTTCCTATTTTACTTATTAGGGTTTCCAATGCCATTGCTATGAACCCTTTCCTGATTGTTTGACCTGTTGTTTATCTGAACTTATGTTTTATTGAACCATGCGATACCTGATTTGAACTTTATGTTAGGAAGACTTTGATATGCATAATTGTTGAACCTTGTGTTTGATTAAGACTTGTGTCATAAATGAAATATTGTTTGACCTAAGTTAGTTTGACACCCGAGCCAAATAATAACTAGGCATGGGGGTTCCATGTCCGTGTCAGTGATGCACCATTGACATGACTCTAGGGCAGTAGAGTGAAGTTCTGCCACGTCCCTCATCTATTATTTGTATGAGCTCAAGTTATATTATATTATCAATGTATGTTTGTGGGGCGTATGGATGCATCCTAGATCTGATCTGTTATCCGATATGATTTGTCTAGGTGAACGATGTCGTGTGCAATACGCGTCTTCATAAAACTCTGGGAGCTAGCTACTCCGAATTATTTTGAGATTGTTTCTATATAGTTATGATGTATTTGATATCATATGTTCTGGGCTCGTGGTAGTTAACTAAATCTTTATTTGTTATTTTTATGTTAAGTATTCTGATTATGATTCGGTATGTTCAAGTGTTAATAATTATGTGCTCGGCTTATTATATGTTATTATATGTGGTTATGCTTTTGCATGTTTATGTGACTACCGTCTACTATGCTAGGTTATGATTAATATGTTTGAATAGGATTTGCATGTTGTTATCTGATGTCATGTTAGTTCTCGTTATGTGAATTCGTTGATCTGTGGGATGAATGTGCTAGTGTGAAAGTGAGTATCCTATAAGTGTAGTGTGTATAAATTGTTCAGTAAGTTTTGTGAACTTTGATTATACGTTAGTGTTTTATTTGCCTATGTGACCTGCCATGCTTAAACTCTGCTGATGTTAGGATTTGATTTGAGAACTGGTTTAGCTTATTATATCTGTTTTGATAATTGCTGATGGTTATGCTATGTTTTGTTTGGTCTATTTAATTATAGTTTGTCTACTATGTTCCTATTTGTTTGTGAGACTGTCATGTTTTGGACTGCTATTTCCGCTGCTGCAATTATTGATTTAAGTGTGTTAAGTGAAGGTTAATTAATTTGTTGAATGCCATGTTTATTTTCTAGAAAGTGTTTCCGTTAGCTTTAGACTTTTCGTTTGGTTTATATGTAATCTATTATTCTTGATATGTTAAGTGTTTGGTTGTTCTGATGTGTTTGTGTTTGTGTCATTAATGTGCTATGAGATGTTTAAACTTGTTATGTGGTTGTTTGGATTTCTGTATATTTATGCTTCCGCAGAATCCTAAAAGATCCCTCATTATTATTTTATTTTGATTTCGTTATTTGTATATTTGTTTTGTTTAGTTTTTGTTTCGTTATATCTGTTCACTGGGCTTTGTAAGCTCAGCCGCATTTTCTTTTCCTGCGGCAGGTATTTTAAGCATTCAAGATAAGCTTTTGGGATAGCTGATCTGGGTTGAGAGTAGAGACGAGAATCAAGATTCGACCATAGAGATCTTAGATTTATTTTGAAGTTTAGTTATTTATGTTTTCTTTTGATTATTTTTGTAAGGCTTCCGCTATTGTATAGTACTTAAGGTTCTGATATGAAACCGTATTTGTTATATCTTTACCCTTGTCGGGTTGGGGTGTTACATATGTTCACTTAAAGGAAATGGTTCCCTGGTTTGTTTAGCTTTATTGCAAGTATCACAAAGATGGTCAGATTCAGAGGTTCCATCAAGATTAAGTGTGGACTTAAGTATATGTAGGACTTGGTCAGAGGGATGACCAAGTCTTTGATGCCAGAGATTTCTAGAAACATGACAACCAGAAATGCAGTTATTAGAAGCAATCTTACATGTGGAATCAATATCAAACATATATAACCCATTGCATTGTTTACCAATTCCCACAATCCTTTTTTGATGTAAATCCTGTATATAGCAATTAGATTCATTAAAGCCAACAAACATTTTATTGTCTCTAGCAATCTTATGAACAGACAACAGACTGACATTGTACTCAGGAATAACCAGAACATCAAAAAGAGTTAGGTCATTATTGACCTTTAAATCACCAATTTTAGTAATTAAGGCCTGAGTACCATTGGGATGACCAACGGTTAGACCAAGATTTGAAATGTCAACAACATTAATTAAATTTTTTGCAGAAACAGTCACGTGCTGATTTGCACCAGAGTCAACAATCCAACCAAGACTTATGTTTCCAGATAAGGTTTTAGTGTTGTTGTTAAAGAATTTATTAAAGTTTATGTTAAACTTGACACTGCCATTAAAGAAGGTTCCTGAAAAAATTTTACCTGCTACGTTGGCATTAGCAGAAGACACATTGTTGTCATTAAGCAGACTCATAAGTCTGGAGAGCTGTTCATTAGACAAAGAGACAGGAGAGTTGCTAGCTCCATTATTAGTGGAAAGATTAGTGTCAGCAGAAACATTGTTACTGCTGAAGGGTTTGGAATTAAAATTCCTTTTAACATATCCAGCTGGATAACCAACCAGATCATAACATCTATCAACAGTGTGACCAGGTTTTTTGCAGTTAGTACATTTGAGATTCATGTTTGGTCCTCTGTTGTTTGAGCTGTTACCAGCATTAAAACCAAAATTTTTAAAATTGTTGTTGTTAAATCCTTTTTTGTTATCAAAAAATTTTCCACCATCAGAAGTTTTTGCAGCAAAAGCTGTAGCATTGGGTTTAGCAGGGCTATTCCCAGATGAAACATTTCTGTGAGATTCTTCTCCAGATACAACAGAGAAAGCAGTTTTGACATTGGGCAAAGGATCCCTGGTTAAAATATTGCTTCTGATGGGAACATAGGAGTCATGAAGACCCATAAGAAATTGCATTAACTTGATTAGCTGATTGTGTTTTTCAAAATGTTTTGCAGCCTCACAAGTGCAAGGAGGCAAGCTAATCATACAATCAAATTGTTTCCATAAAGAGTTAAGGTTTTTATAGTAATCAGCAAGAGAGGACCCACTTTGACTAAGAGAGTTTATATTTTTATGCAAATTAAAGATAGCCGAACCATCAACCTTATCATAGGTATCTTTAAGGTCATTCCACATTTCATAAGCAGTTTTAGCATATATAGTACCAGCAAATAGTTCAGGGCTGAGAGAGTTAAGAATCCAAGTAACCACAACAGAGTTACAAGTATCCCATTGATTAGCAAGACTAGGGTTTGAATCATCTCTTATGCAAGTACCATCAATAAACCCTAACTTATTATGGTTCCTTAAGGCAAAGGTCATGGCCATATTCCATATTTTGTAATTTTCAGTTCCAGTGAGTTTGATAGTAATAATGGGTGTACCATTTGTGTTATTGGGGTGTAAATACAAAGCATCACCAAAGGTTAAGCTTTTCTCAGTGGAAGAGCCACCACCACCAATATTATCATCACCAATAGCCATAGTACAAACAATAAGACAGACAGATATGATAAGATAGACAAGGCACAGACAGAAATAAAGACAAGAGCAGATAGACAGATAAAGAAATAAATAAGACTTTGTAATTAAGAAACAACAAGCACCAAGCCTGTGAACTGGGGTAAACCAGAGCAGGTATTCATACCACTCAGAGGTGGCAGATCAAGATGTTAGTTTACCCGTTTGCACCCACAAAGACTTAAGTACTGTTTGTTTGAAGAAGAGATTAGACTTAGACTTACAGAGCAATATGCAGCGGAAAGAACAAATCACAATAAGAAATAACCAGTGATTATGCCAATAGCAATAACCACAAACCACCAAGTTGTTGCTGAAGAGATGTCCCCAAGTTTCCACAAAGAAACCCTTGGATGTAGAATCAATAATGATTATGAGCCTGAAGCTCTGATACCATGTACGAAAGTATCAACAACAACAAGTAAACAGAAGAACTTTTATTCAAACCTAAGCCTCAATAGTCGGCTTAGATTATATTAACAATAGTATCCAAAATGTTACAAGGTTAGATTAATGTCAATGAGACAATAATCATACAAATACAAAGAAGAGACAAGATCAGTGAAATGATCAAAGAGAAGAGAAGAGTGTGTGAGAAATGACTGCACACCCAAGTGTTTCTAACCCTAGATTAAGAGACTTATTAAATAGGAGATTAAGTTACACTAAGACCCCTCTAACGGCTATAAATGACTCATCAGCAGAAATGAGAATAGCTTCAGCAGAAACAAGCATCTTGGAACTTTAAACCTTTTATTCTTTGTCCATGAATAACCCCTGTAATAATCCTGCACTGAACATAACTTGAAAGCCATTAGCAATTGATAGAATGACATGTTTGTCACAGATTAATACCCCAAAATTTAACAGTGATCCAGAAAATGCCCAAAAAGAGTTCATCTAAGACATCAAAACAAGGGCTTCAGAACCCTGCGGTAGCTACTTGGGATATGCCAAAAAAGAGCTCATCTAAGCCACCCAAACCAACGCTAAAGAAACCGACTCCAGTGAAGGAAAAACCATCTTCGACACCAAAATCATTTGGACAGGAAATCGATGATATCTTCTCTAAGAAAAGAAAGAAACCCGAGCAGGAAAAGACCAAAAAATCAGATAAAAGAACGCGTAAAGATTCAAAAGATAATGAGTCAGTGCCCCGAAGGGAGAAACTGAGTAAGACCGGAGGTTCTAATGTGGATATGTTTGAAAGCGAAAAACCAGCTAGGCCCAAGAAGAAAACTGCAGATGGTCTAGTGATATACTCGGAAGAGGAGTTGGGGATTGGTAAGCCAGATGCTGGAGGTTCTCGATTATGTCCTTTTGATTGCGATTGTTGTTTCTGATCATATGTTAAACTGAAAGACTTATATTAACGACAGTTTTGACTTGTAGAATTCAATTGCTTCTGCAATTTTCTTATTTTAGTTCTTGGTTGTGAACGCGGAGTTGCTTTGTGTGTCTATATCTAAATCTTTTGCGGCTAATGGGACAACTTGTGTGACTATTATCTATTAAATGTCATATAATTTTAACAAAATGACATTTTACATTCTAAAACATGTTATTGTTTATACTCGAATAAACGTTTAAAATGGTTAACCGTGACCCGAACCGCTCATTTTTGGTACCCGGTTACCCGTCTAATACGGTTCGGTTTTAGGTATTAAAAATAATTACCCGTCCCGTGATGGATAGTTTAAATCGTCCAACTAACCGAACCGAACCGCCCCCTATCAAAAAATTCTCAAAATTTTATGACTAAACGATTTTTTGGTTTTTAATAAAAAAATTACTGAAAAAATAAAGTATTTTTTCACCACTAAACAAACTACTATCACTTTTATGAAAATCCTTTATCAATGTAGTTTTTTAGTAAATGCCCCTAGAAAGAAATAAAAACCAAACAACATTAATAAAGTAACTTGTTTGGTTTTGTACTTGTGTTTCACGCAGCCGGACATTTTGTACGTTTTTTCTTTTACTGGTATTTAGTCAATTACTTACTTTTGAACTTAAGCAATCCCATCAGCTATATATGTGTTGTTATTTAAGTTTATTAAGGGTGTGTTTTGTTAAGCTTATAGGATTAGCTTGGGTGTGCTTATTGCATTATAAGGTTGATAGTCATAAGCCTTTTACCACTAGGCCCTTAGTGGTTAAAATTGGGTTTCTGTCTTCTTAGGGGGTGTTTGTTTAAGCTTATATAGCGGGCTTATGGCTTATTTGGTTTTATAAGCCCAAACTTTTGGCTTATTTTGGGAAATATGGGGTTACATTAGCTTATTATTGCATAATAAGCTTATATAAGCTGAAATGTTTTAAAATAAGCCACAAAAAGTGAGCTTATGAAACATAAGCCGAAAACCCAATAAGCTATAAGCCCGCTATATAAGCTTAAACAAACACCCCCCTTGATTTTGGTTTATATATTGTAAGCCCCTGGATTTCCGGTTCATTTTGAGGCTCGTGGGCTTATAATAAGCCTACAAGTCTCAAAATAAGCCAAAAAAATGGGGCTTATGAATATAAGCCAAAATCAAATAAGCTCATAAGACCACATGTAAGCTTCAACAAACACCCCGTTAGGTATCAAGAATACAGAGGTACAAGCCTATAGAACAGATCCTGTTCAAGCATGGTCGTGAATGTTTAGGTGAATTCTCAAAAAGCTCCAACTTAATAGCATAAGCTTATCTAGGTAATGGGTGATAGTATTATAACTTAACAACCACCATCGGTCATTACCCTTACTATTTGTTACCCCCTTAAAACGGAGCAGCCCGTTGTTAGTAAATGCATATTAGGTCGTTTAAAGAAAGCTTATATTGTCAAAACAAAGGAATATTGTTGCGGGCAAAGGCAAGAAACTTTTATTTGGTTCATCCATGCTTACCTTCTTAATAAGTCAAAACTAGGAGTATGCTAATTTGATGTTCGATTTCAATGAGTATGAACGGTCGATTGTGCATTTGGTTATGGCTAGAGAGCTAAATACTGTGTATTCTTACTTTTGCGTTGAAGTTCAAATAATGTTTGATATTTTTTATTGACCAACAAAGTAAGACGATGTCTTTTATCAACCATTCCTTATAATAACATAACATCGTCTTAAGTTCAACCCAACTACAAACATATAGTTTTAGGTCTCAGGCCATAAGCGAATGCACACTCCACGGGTTCGTAATTGTTGAAGTCAAACATTATAAATGAGGGAGCATCCCTGGATCTGATCTGACTCATTAGGCACATAAGGAGGGAGCCTTTACCAGCGATAAGTGTCATGGATCATTTCTTTTGATGCAACTTGCACTATACAACACAAAAAGAACAAATGTGGCAGTTATACGAGCGTTTTCATAGGACCTAATATGCATCTATAGTTAGTGCCATTCATATGTGCTAGATGAGCTAGTTCAGCACATGAAAAATATTATAGCTTCTTGGTTCTGCCTTACTCAGCCATTGTAAATTATGGGTTCATGGCACAAGTATATGTAACTTGATAAAGAAACTTATGATCCTAGAATTAAGAATGATGTGTGGTTTCACTATTATGGAATCGTTCTGGTTTCTGCTGGCGCTGCATTCGAGGTCATTAGCATGGTATTGGGGAAATGCCACATCTGTTCTTTTGCAATATATGCATCATGGATTTGAATTGCAGGCCGCAAATCATGATAGTTTTCAAGTGTAGGAGATCTATGACATCTGCATTCTGCTATTAATTTGGACATTTGCTGACATTTTTGCTCAGTAATTGTCTTAGTTCTGTATGAATGGAGCAAAACTCTACAAGCCGTTAAACTACATATGATGTGAAGTAAATGACAAAATAATCCAAAACTGGAAGTAAATTTAGTAAATTTTGATTTGAAAAATGACGGGATTGACCTTTGAATGATTTTCTTTCTGGTTTTATTTCACTTTGTTCCTAGATGAGAATTTTATTTTCTTTCGTCCACAGGTCCATCTTTTGGATCCATTATTCTTTTTATCTGGTTATTTTGAAAAGTTTAACATTGAAGGAAAAGTGCTAGTGGTATGACCTGCTTTTAGACGACCCATTGCCAAAATTAATATTTCAAGACAGTAATCTTCCTTTTAGTCTAGGTTAAAGGTGTAAGTTTTAAGCTTAAGACTATATCACATGTTTAGGTTCGTTATGATTAACATGCTTTACTATGTGATAAATGGAATTTGAGCGGCATAACTGATTATCATTGACAAATTGTGGAGAGGATTGCTGCATATGGACAGCATTAGAGAATAGGTCAACAGATGAAATAGACGGAGCACTAGTTGAGGGATAGAGTTCATGCACTTTCAGGGTCAATTTAGAAATTATATGTCGAAGCCTTGAATTAAATTTGTATAATACTTTGTAGGCCAAGCTTGTAAATCAGTTACGAATTCTAACTTGAAAGTTACTGACTTTGAGTCTTCGTATATTTCAGTTAATGTGGTATTGGGATGTACTGATCTAAGAATGAAAGCATGTCTTTTTAATACAGTTTACGAGCAATGAAGCAAAAATTATCCATCTTTTCTTACGGTTTGTCCATGTGTTTGCAGAACTCCGAATTTGTGATCCAGAAAATGCCCAAAAAGAGTTCATCTAAGACATCAAAACCAGGGCTTCAGAACCCTGAGGTAGCTACTTGGGATATGCCAAAAAAGAGCCCATCTAAGCCACCCAAACCAACGCTAAAGAAACCGACTCCAGTGAAGGAAAAACCATCTTCGACACCAAAATCATTTGGACAGGAAATCGATGATATCTTCTCTAAGAAAAGAAAGAAACCCGAGCAGGAAAAGACCAAAAAATCAGATAAAAGAACGCGTAAAGATTCAAAAGATAATGAGTCAGTGCCCCGAAGGGAGAAAGGGTCAAATGTGGATATGTTTGAAAGCGAAAAACCAGCTAGGCCCAAGAAGAAAACTGCAGATGGTCTAGTGATATACTCGGAAGAGGAGTTGGGGATTGGTAAGCCAGATGCTGGAGGTTCTCGATTATGTCCTTTTGATTGCGATTGTTGTTTCTGATCATATGTTAAACTGAAAGACTTATATTAACGACAGTTTTGACTTGTAGAGTTCAATTGCTTCTGCAATTTTCTTATTTTAGTTCTTTGTTCTGAACGTGGAATTGCTTTGTGTGTCTATATCTAAATCTTTTGCGGCTAATTTATCTTTTAACCAATTACTAAACCTACATTGCAAAAGGGCATCGACTTTTTGTCCAGTAAGCATTGATCGTGAGTCGAATACCAATTCATTGGCAAAGCTTCATGTCTGTGCGGGGTACTTCACAACTTTTCTGGACGCGTTATGTTTCATTCCAGGATGTGTATAAATTCAACAAATAAAGTAATCGAATTTATTACTTATATGAGAGTTAGAGGTTACAAACGGAAGCGATACAAACTTAAAAGTAGTTTCTCAAACAAGAAGTCTTTTGATGGTATGATCTCGTCCCAATGAGATGACATAGATAAGAATGGTGATTTGCTACTACTAGACGCTAGTCATGTCGTTCTTTGCATCAGGGGTGGACCTAGGGGGTTTCGTGGGCGTTTCTTTCTCGTCTAATGGATCTGATCTATAGTTAGGGGACAATACATCCAACCGGAGGACAAGAAAAGGTCTTTCGTTTTCTCGACGAATGAATATTTGCCGCATATTGTTAAAAATCTCAATTTCTTCTAAATAAACTTGATGTCGAGATTTTGCGTCATACAAATACATGTCTTTTTTTTATGAGTCTACTAATATGTCAAAAGAAATATATGTCTCCTTAGTTTATTTACTAATGGAATTGTAGTTTTTAGTTTATTTTTATTTCTTTTACACTCATATGAAAAAAAAAATTGTGCACTTTATGACTTATTGTCCTGGGTCCGCCGCTATTTTGCATGACTGGGCTTACAGTGTTGGGTAAGGTGGCACGCACTGACTCAAGCCAATTTGCCACCTCAGCGTCACGTCATCAACTCACTCACACACCAAAATATCTCTTTCCCTCGTAACTCAAGGCAAAACACCCCTTTTAAAAAAAATAAAAATGGCGAGGGTGAGTGAACCGAAACAACTCACTCAAAAGGGGTTGGGGAGAGGGTAGGAATGGTAACATGCGGCGCCAAATTTTTATCCACATAAGACTTGGGGTGAGCATCGGGCCTAAACCGACCCATCCCGACCAGAAACCAAAATCCTTGAAAACCAAACCGAAATTACTCGGTTCGATTCGGGACAAGTCGGTTTTGCTTGTGTTTTTTCGGTTTTCGGCCCGAACCGATCCATCTCGAAACCGAAATCCTGGAAAACCCAAACCAAGTATGTTCGGTTCGGTTTCAAGACAGTCGGTTTTACTCAGTTTTCAAAATTTGGTCGGTTTTGCTCAGCCCTATGATAACATTAGCGTGACTTCTGAGCCACCATACCCGGCCATCTTAAGTTGACAAGTATAAATCTTGATGATGAACATAAGAGGGCTCAAGCATGAGGGGTATAAAAGTGTGTCAAAGCGTGCCAAATGCTTGATATCTTTGGCTTTACGCTTTCCACATTTTGGGACCATTTTTGTGTTGAACGCTTCTGTGTCCCGAGCCATGACCCACATTGGTTAGCAAGCAGGTTTGGTATATTAGAACACCCGTGGGTCCAGTTGGTTTAGTTGAAAAAAAAAGAGTAAATTACACCGTTCGTCCTTGTGGTTTGCGTTGACCGCAGGGTTTCGTCCTTTGACCAAAAAAATTGCACCGTACGTCCTTAAGTGTGAAACGTTATGCACCGTTCGTCCCTCCGTCCATCTGGGCCCACCAACTCCCACTAACGTCCGTTAACTAAGGTTTTTAAAGGGGTATATCCGTCATTTCACTAGCATAAGGACGAACGGTGCAATTCCTCATCACCAACAACAACCTATCTGTCCACAACTCCACATCTCATTACACTGTCTCACATCAACAACACAATTCCTCATCACCAACAACAACAACGCAAACTATCAAAGATCTCAGTTTTTTTGTTCCAAATATTTACAGATCTTTAAAGATCTTAAGTGTTTGAACATAACTCATCATAGATCTCTATAGAAGCATAAAACTTCTTTTAATATCCGAACTTTTCGAAGAAAGAACAGAACTCGTGTTTAATTCAATCTTTCGTTCAGTTAACAAAACAAACACAAAACAAAATAAACCTACTTTAGACCTTTGAAAAGGTCTTGAAGCCAAAACCACAAGGTTCGTTAGTTTAGTTATGTACTCGTGGTCTTCAACAGGGTCAAATAAAAGAAAAAGGTTGTGTTTGGGGTTCGTTTAAGCGCTCATTTGAGGGATAAAGATTCAATCTTGATTGTGTTTCATTTGGGTTTTTGTGAAGATTATATCATTAAAGGGTTGTTTGGTTGGCGATTTGTTGTTGGCTGCGTGTTGGTAAGGAAAAGAAAAGAAGACACGACCAAAACGAGAGAGGGCCAGAGATGGTGACCGGAAGATTCAAAAAGATTCAAAACCACAAACCCGGTTCGAAACTCACAAGTAAAAACTTACAGAGACATGATTATCAAGATTAAAAGCCACAAACCCCGTTTGAAAACTCATACCAACCCAAATCTGGTTCAAAATTCATTTCGGAAACGAAGGGGTGTGAATGTGTTTCGGTTACTCATTCACAAAAAACATGAACTAAAGAGTTTTGTTGTATTTTTTTGTGGTTCGAGATTAACAAAGAGAAGAGTATGGTATAGGTAATGAATGGGTAAAAGATTTGAATCTCCTCCGCTAACCAACAATTAGACCCAACGCCATCTTTCTTTTTTGTTGGTAAACAATATACCAAACGACACAAGATAAATAAGCCATGGCTTGTGGTATATAAAGATTTAAGGGGTGGTTTTAATATAACCGGTCGTGATTTACGAATTTATTAAGTAATAAATGGAACCGATCATGATTTACAATAGAAATCGGTAACCGGAGTTGAAGAGATGGTAGTGATCGGTTTATGTGGGACTAAGGGGTTTTGTTTATGAGGAAGAAAATAAATCTTGAAAATGAATTCAGGAAATGATTTTGCTTAGATCTACCCCTTTAAAGGGGAAAATGTATTGGCATCTTTCAGTTTTGGAGATAGATGGGAAAATGATTTTGATTATATCATTTTCTTTGGTAAGGAAAGGGGAAAAGGGATGTTTATATCTACACCGTTCGTCCTTGCACCGTTCGTCCTTATGCTAGTGAAATGACGGATATACCCCTTTAAAAACCTTAGTTAACGGACGTTAGTGGGAGTTGGTGGGCCCAGATGGACGGAGGGACGAACGGTGCATAACGTTTCACACTTAAGGACGTACGGTGCAATTTTTTTGGTCAAAGGACGAAACCCTGCGGTCAACGCAAACCACAAGGACGAACGGTGTAATTTACTCAAAAAAAAAAGTAGCCAACTTGTTATTTTTGTTGTTTTGTGTATCATTTTTTTTCGACTAAAATACACCGTTGGTCCCTAAACTTGTATCAGAGGATCGCGATGGGACGAACCACGCACTTTTCATCGCTACCGGTCCAAACAGTACTGATTAAATGCCAGATTGGTCCCTTGACCAATAACGGTGTTGTCAACGTTCCGTTATACCCAAAATAAACCCGTAATCATGGTACTGCTGGGGTAGAATAGTCATTATGTGGTATACACTGTATAACCTGTCTTGTCCAATTTCCCGCCATATTGTACAATATAACAAAACAGGGTACTCATTGCTCATCCCCAAACTTGTTTTGGAAGCCTACCCAGAAAACCCTAAGGCAATGTCTATCATAAAATCAAATAATCTGAGTAAGAAAATAACAAACAACCACCTTGGATTTACTCTGTGGCGAGTAAGGGAATATCCTTTATATGATGATCGTGAAACGGAGGAAAGATCTGCAGTCAGGAGATATTGTAAGTCTTTTTTGGTTAGAGCCTATTACAATCATATGTTAGTACGAGTGATTAAGTTATTCCCCTTTTAGGTAACTTTAGCTTAACAAAGTTTTTGTACATTCTTTTATACAGCGGGTGAACCTGGATCGTTTAGCATGATGTTCCATTATGAAGGTACATTCAAATACTTTCCAGGTAGGATATATCAAGGAGGCAAGAAATGCCTTGTTGATCTTGTTGAAATAAAAGAGGTATCTGTTGATGAAATGGATGCTCTCATGACCCAAATCGGTTATGAGTCTGGACAAACCAATTATTTCTACTTTCTTAAGCCTGGTTGTACATTAGACGACGGTTTGTTTTCTTTCCGTGAACCTGCTAATCTAGACTTGTTGAAAGATGTTGTCATACAGCATAAGCTGATAGACGTGTATGTTGAAATAGGGAAGACTAGATTAGAATTTTGTGAAATGTCCCCACAATCAATTAAGACTGTGTTTTGGGAGATGGATGAAGATAGGAGAAAAGTTGCTACTGCGGCTATTCAATCATGTTGTAGACGGTTGGTGTTAGATGATATAGATAATGAACCTGCCCTAGATCAGTTTATCCAACTTACACAATTGCCTGTGGACGTCAATGATATTGGTGAAGCTAGCAATTTGCCAAACATTGAGCCAATCTTTTCCACCTTAGACTGCTCATTTGCTAGCCAACCTGTTCAAAACAGTGAGCGTGCTTTAGTAGTTGTTGATGAGGACAATGCTCTAAAGGAGCCTGATAATGTTGAGGTTAATCTGTTTAGAGTGATTCAGGGGAAGGACTTTGACAACGGTGGAACAGCACTAGTTGATGTCAATAACACCTTTGAGGAGCCTGAAAATTTTGAGGTTAATCTGTTTCAATTGACACAGGACAAGCATTTACACAAAGCAGGCAGACCACTACTTGATGTGAATAACAGCTTTGAGGAGCCTGATGTGGATGTAAGTCTGTTTCAACTGAGTCAGGATAACATGGAAGAGGATCCTGTTGTTGATCTTAGTCTGTTACAAGCGAGTGACACTAGTGAATTTGGCAATGCAGTTGAACCAAATCAAGATAACACTTGTCAAGAGAATGATGCACAGCTTGGTATGGTACAAGTAGGTCAGAATACTGATTCAGGTGAAGAAGGAACAACATGTTATATAAGTGATGACAGGCAGTTGGTAAATGATTTACCTGTGATGGTTGATGAAGTATTTTGCGGTGACCATGTTAGTTTCCAACACGCACACTTTGCTAATGGCGTTTATACCACTTTTTTCTATACTGGTCAGGAGTTTGCTACTGCAGGGGAAGTAAAAAAGCTAGTAAGAGAGCATTCAATAGAAACTAGGAGGGAGTTGTTTTTTTTGAAGAATGACAAAACAAGAATAAGGGTCAGGTGTAGGGGTTGTGTTCCAGTTTCAGGCCCAAGTGAAGGTCCTGGACTGAATATTGGCCCATCTAGAAGTCCATTAAGCAGAAGGGGTATAAGAGCATTGCTTTCTGCCAAAAAGGACCCTTCAGAAATACTCTGCCCATGGCTATTGTTTGTCGGCAGGAATGGTGAGACAGGTATCTGGTCGGTCAGAACATATAATGAGCAACACACTTGTTTGCAATCAAGGGAAGTCAGATCTTTTGACCTTCGCTATATCTCACAGAAAATTACAGCACAAGTTGAAACAAATCCAGAGCTTCCTGTCAGGTCGGTGCATAATCAACTTACCAACCAATACGACCTTCAAGTGTCCCTGCAGAAGGTATTAAGGGCCAAAAACCTAGCTATAAAAGCCATCAGGGGTCAATTCAAGCTTCAATTTACCATGTTGAGAGTCTCACTGTTTTGAAACAAACAGTAAAGATATTTGATTTTGTGCAGGATATAAGTAGAGCTGTAGCAGAAGTTTTTGAAAGTGCAGAACACAGATTCTGTATTAAAAGCATACATGAGAAAATGAAATTGCAATGGAAAGGTAGGGCCTATAAAGACCATCTGTGGAAATGTGCAACAGCCTCAACTGTTGTACAGTTTCTGAAAGCTATGGCTGATCTCAAGAAACTTAATCAACCAGCCCATGATTGGTTAAGTAAGATACCACCGATCCATTGGTCAAGGTCACATTTTTCATGTAAGTGATCTATCTGTTTCACTTACTTTGTCATCGTAAATGCAGTATAAACAGTTACAATTAATACATGTTTATTACTTGTCATCTTTAGGGAGAGCTACTTCTGATGTGTTACTTAATAACATGTGTCAAGTGTTTCATGAGAAAATTAAAGAGGGGTTAAGCAAACCTATTATTACAGCCTTAGAATACATCAGGGAATATTGTATGAAGAGGATAATGCATGTTCTTATGGTGATTGAGAAGAGTGATGGGCCATTAACACCAACTGCACAACACATGCTAGAGGCTATTAAGAAAGAGGCTGTTAAGTATAATGTGTTATGGAATGGGGGATCTAAGTTTCAGGTTAGTGGACCATGGGGTGACCAATGTGTAGTTAATGTTGTACACAAGACTTGTACTTGCAGAAGGTGGGAGATAACAGGTTTACCATGTAAACATGCTGTTGCTACCAATTGGAATATGGCTTTAAATGGCCAACAAGTCGGAGCTGTAGAAACATGGGCTCATCCTTGTTACTATCTTCTCACTTGGGAGGCTACCTACAAACACCATGTCCAGCCTATAACTAGCAGTGTACATTGGGAAAAATCAATTATGCCAACAACAATTGTTCCACCGAAATCCGAAACAAACCCACCTGCCGCAAAAGGTAGAAAAAGATTTAGGATAGCACCTGAAACTGAAGAGATTGTGAAGGATGGTAAGCTGTCAAGGGCTTGGAAGAGTGTCAGGTGTAGTATTTGTGGCATTGCTGGACACAACCGGGTAACATGCCTAGGGTATGGTGGAGCTCAACATAGTGGAACTGCCAATAAGGTAAATGTCAAAAAGGTGCCTACTAAAGCTGCAGGAAAAAGAAGACATCCTAAATGTAAAAAGGTAGCAGCAGATAAAGAAGCTGAAGGTACGGGTGTTGTTCTAGAAAGCCAAGTTAGTGCAGTTCAAGGAAGTGGTGTTCAATCTACAAATCAAGAGCCAGGAACTGAAGATCCCATCATACATGATGCATCCCTGTCACAATCCCAGCAACTTCAAGCTGAAGCATTTGCCGATCCCATCATGCATGAGCAATCCCAGTCTGAGATTCAGTCAAGTGATGTTCAAGCCGTTTCTGCTTCAACCCAGCCTGCTACACGAAGAATGACTAGGAAGCAGGCTGCACTGGAAAGAATGATGGCCTCACCATAGGTCAAATCTGTTATGCTAATTATCTAGACAATGTTTCATCTAGTTTACTATTTATTTTCTATGGACAAGTTATGTAATCTTAAAAATATCTGTGTGTGGGTGTGTAACTGTAGCGCTCATGCTTTGAAAAGTATGCAATTTTATGCAGCTGGAATTATATCCATTTGCATTAACTATGGAACCATGTCATTATTGTGTATTTTTTGAAATTGACTAAGCTTGATGTGTGAATTGTTTGCGTCAAAAGTAACCAAAGCTAAAATAGAACATCATAAGAATGTTGACATTTAAAAGTCAACCCCTAAACACATTGCAAACCATCTGCATAGCCATGAGGCATAGAAAATCAGAAACAAACAAAACTGAATACTTCATAACAAGGTTACTACAATTCAAGATACACAACATTAACCAACTAGCCTCATTACATAAAAGGTTAAAACGTTATCCCAATGCATAAACAATGAAGAACAACATCCAACTTAGCACCATGTAAATCTTCCACTTCCACACATCACCTTGAGCAGCTACTAATCTTGCCTCAAGCTCATTTCTCCCCCTCAAAAGTCCTGGTATGATCATTCTTGAACGAGCACAGATTTCAGGATCATACCATCTTATCCACCGACAAGAAGACCCCTATTGTTGGTTATGACAAGTCATTAAACAACCACCATTGTTACAAACTTACACAAGAAATATTAAGACGCACTTACTTGAACAGGACAACCAAAGAATCGACGCCCTGGGTTGGCAGAGGTCCACGAAGTACGAATAATAGCTTGCTTACCACACCAGCAACGTACCATCTTGAAACAATTATCTTTTTGAAGAGGACGGGTTTTGAAGGATAGTTTAGGGATGGGTCATAAATGTAGATCAAACCTTGTTACACACATATACTAGCTACATTCACTGTAGAACGGTTTTATTTAGTACGCTACAGTGAAAGACGGTTTTGCCCTCAGCAAAATAACGTTGACAACGGCAGGATTGGTCAAGGGACCAATCTGGCATTTAATCGCTACTGTTTGGACCCGTGGCGATGATTATGCCCGGTTTCGTCCCATCGCGATCCTCCACTACAAGTTTAGGGACCAACGGTGTATTTTAGTCTTTTTTTTCTTTTCCTTATTAAAACACAAACCTTTTTAATTTTGTCTATTGTATGTATTTTGTGACCGCTTTTGCATGTAAAATGATCATTTTACCCCGCAAAATTTAAAAAAAGTAAGGGTAAAATTGTCACAAAATATATACAATAGACGAAATTAAAAAGGTTTGTGTTTTAATAAAAAAAAAGAATGTTACACAAAACAACAAAAAATGACAAGTTTGATACATTTTCAAGTCATTAAGCACGCAGCTAAGTCGCATATTATATGACTGGGTGCACAAAATCTTTTGAACCGTAATACTGGAAACACATTTCGAATGACCGGGTGCATTTAGGAAAAATCAATGTTTTTTTCAAAAATTAACTCTATATATCGAAAAAATCCATGGGGTTCCCGCATTCCGTCCCTGGGTTTAAGTATGCGGGGCGGTGGGTTCAAACAATATGGATTAGTCAAAAAAAAAAAAAAAAAAAAAAAAAAAAAAAAAAAAGCTTAAAATTTTGATAATGCAATAAGCACACACAAGCTAATCCTATAAACTTAACCAAACACACACCAAAATCAAAGAGTAAACTAAAATAACTAGACATATATAGGTGATGGGATTGCTTAAGTTGAAAGAGTAAACTAAAAAAGTAAGTAAGTAAAGCCTAATACCAAAATCAAAGTGATAAATTTATTTATAGAAATATAGAGTTGAATGAACCGTACAAAATGGGGCGGAGCTCCGACGGGAGGAGGAGTGGCGGCGAGAAACACAAGTACAAAACCAAACTAAACAACTTTTACTTTACTTATGTTGTTTGGGGTTTCTTGTTTTTATTTCTTTTTAGGGGCATTAAAAAAAAAAAAAAAAAAAAAAAAAAAAAAAAAAAAAAAAAACCTTAGAAATTCGATAATGCAATAAGCACACACAAGCTATTCCTATGAGCTTAACAAAACACCCCCTTGATATAAACTTAAATAACTACACATATATATAGGTGATGGGATTGCTTAAGTTGAAAGAGTAAACTAAAAAAGTAAGTAAGTAAAGCCTAATACCAAAATCAAGTTATAAATTTATTTATAGAAATATAGAGTTGAATGAACCGTACAAAATGGGGCGAGCTCCGACGGGAGGAGGAGTGGCGGCGTGAAACACAAGTACACAACCAAACTAAACAACTTTTACTTTACTTATGTTGTTTGGGATTTCTTGCTTTTATTTCTTTTAAAGGCCATTTTTAACAGGGCAAATGAAGAGAAAAAAAAAAAAGGTAAATGACAAAAAAAAATGACCTGAATTTTTAAAATTTGATTATTGTGGGTATTTTGTGACCATTTTATTTTTATTTTTTTCAAATTTCGAAGGGTAAAATGGTCATTTTACATGGCAGAATAGTCACAAAATACACATAATGATAGAAAATTTAAAGTTGGCTACACACAATCACATAAAGTGTCAAGTTCGATGCATTTTTTTGTCATTTGCCCTTTTTAATAAAATGCCACATTAATAAAGGATTTTCATAAAAGTGATAGTTTGTTAGTGGTGAAAAAATACTTTATTTTTTCAGTAATTTTTTTTATTAAAAACCGAAAAATCGTTTAGTCATGCATTTTTGAGAAGTTTTTGAAAAGAGCTCTTTACCATGGTTTAGATGGGCGTGAGGCGTGTTGTGATGGCATAGTCAAGCTTTGCGCCTTAAGAGCTATGACGAAATTTTAGCTTTTTTAAGACGTGACTTAAAACGGTAAAAATATGAAAATTTTTATAAATTTATATATTATCGAGTTTATAAAAAAAAGTTTTGTACGTAAAGAACTAAGTCATTAAACTATCTTTACATTTAATTTCCTTCACTTCTTAAAAAAAAACGTTTTCGTTGTAGTTGAATTTAAAAAAGGTGTCACGGCTCACGTATTAGCGTGTCTTGTCGCACATTTTCATGTCGCATCTCACACCACGCCTTAAACTGACGCCTTAGTCTATTACGTAACGTAAAGGTCATGCCTCACGCTTTTACGACATTTTTATGCTGCCATGACGCGTTTTTTAAAACCATGCTCTTTACTATTTCTTGTATTTTTTTCATTCATATTTCTGCACATCTATTGTTTGACAAGTTGGTCGTTAGGAGTTGCTTATTCATTTGTTTTCAACTTGCTTACATAAGCAAGTGTTGAGATGCTGAAATAGCAGCTTAGTCTTGAGTTAAAAATCCATCAAAACAAATTAGTTTTTTTCTCTCTTTTGTTGTATGTTTCTCTCAGAGGAATGCTAGATGGTTATCCGCGTATAGCGGCGATAATGTATAGTAGCATCAATTTGTACGTGCAATGTTTTTTTTATGCATATATATGAGGTGAGAGAGAAAGTTAGTGAATTAAATTGTAATTGATTATATAAATATATAATAGATTGCATTGACTTTTATAAGTAAAAGTATTTTAATCAAACAACATTAATCATTTTTAAAATTTTAAATTTTAGGCAATTTTATCGCGATTATTTCACGACAATGCCATATACGCGCGTATATAAACCAAATACAAACAACCTATACGCTGGAAAACGAACAAAACCGATATTGGGGGACTTGTTATAAAAAGAGACAAAGTCTAGCCCAGATCCAAAACAAATTGCAATAACCCTTCAGACTTGTTATTATGTAAGTAAAGCCTAATACCAAAATCAAAGTGATAAATTTATTTATAGAAATATAGAGTTGAATGAACCGTACAAAATGGGGCGGAGCTCTGACGGGAGGAGGAGTGGCGGCGAGAAACACAAGTACAAAACCAAACTAAACAACTTTTACTTTACTTATGTTGTTTGGGGTTTCTTGTTTTTATTTCTTTTTAGGGGCATCTTTAACATGGCAAAAAAAAAAAAAAAAAAATGATAATGCAATAAGCACACACAAGCTATTCCTATGAGCTTAACAACACACCCCCTTGATATAAACTTAAATAACTACACATATATATAGGTGATGGGATTGCTTAAGTTGAAAGAGTAAACTAAAAAAGTAAATAAGTAAAGCCTAATACCAAAATCAAAGTGATAAATTTATTTATAGAAATATAGAGTTGAATGAACCGTACAAAATGGGGCGGAGCTCCGACGGTAGGAGGGTGCATTTAGTTGAGGGAAAACACCCTTGTTTTCCACAAAATTATTTATGGAAAAGAAAACAGAGATCGCGTTGAAATTAGTGTTTTCCAATAAAATTCTCTACAAAACACAAAATTCGTATTTCCAACTTTAATACACAAAACACTTTTTTTTCACCTATTTTCCTTTGAAATACCCCTAATCCGTTTCCGTTCATTTTTATACGTTTTCGTCGGTTTTAACCGTTTTTATACGTAAATGTAAGAAACGGCCGAAAACGTAAAAAAACAGACGAAAACGTAAAAAATGTATGAAAACGTAAAAAAAACGGATGAAAACACTATAATTTAGAAAACGTAAAAAGACGTAAGAAAATGTAAAAAATGGCTGAAAACGTAAAAAAAACATAAGCGAAAGGACGAAAACGTAAGAAAACATAATAAAATAGGCGAAAACGTAAGAAAACGGACGAAAAATAAAAAAATTGACGAAAACGTAAAAAAATGAACGAAAACGTTAAAAAACGGGCGAAAACGTAAAAAATCGTACGAAAAAGTAAGAAAATGGACGGAAACGTAAAAAAACTGTTGAAAACGTAAAAAGCGGACGAAAACGTAACAAACCGGACGAAAACGTAAAAAACATACGAAAGAGTAAAAAAAACAAACGAAAACGTAAAAAAACAAATGAAGACACTATAATTTAGTGGGTCGACCCGACCCAAACCATCTGACCCATTACCCGTTAGACCCATTTTTAAAACAAGACTTGTATGACCCATGACCCAAACCGACCCAAACAGACCCAACCCGGCCCGACCCGTTTGCCACCTTTAATAAAACGTATAAAAATGTTCAGAAACATATAAAAACGTACAAAATGGATAAAAACATACATAACCGGATAAAAACGTATAAAACGGATGAAATAGGAAATTTTACTTTATGTCGAATTTAATGTTTTTATGTCAAATTGTAGTCGATTGAAGATTTTTTCATGTTATTTGATGTTATATTTTACTTTTTTAGTTCTTTATTTTTTCGTATTAGATTTTTTAGTTATTTTATAATTTAGTTTGTTAGTTTATAATATTTGTTTTTGTGTTTTGAAGATGTTATTATAATATTAGAAAGGTGAATAAAGAATTGAGATAGAATACAACAACACTTAAACATGTTTTTTAGTTTTGCAAAATGGAAAATGCAAACACATATTTCTCAAACTAAACGGGTTTTCTAAATTTTTCATTGATTTATGGAAATAAAACTACTCTTCCTTTTCCTACATAACAAAAAATAAGAAATTTAACATGTTCCTGAGTTTTAAGTTGAAAGAAAAGAAGAGAAAAGACAAAATTGAATAGAAAAGAAGAGGAAAGTAATGTAATTTATATTTTTAAGTCGTGTTCCCGAGTTGAGAGAGAAAAAAAAAAAAAGAGAAAACTGATGATTTTACAATTTAACCGTTTGTTAATTACAAAATTTTTGTTTTATTCTAGGGCATTTAAATCATTGTTTAATTAAAAAGTTTCTATATATACTTTCATCCCAAATCATTCCACTTTTAAAAAGAAAATTTTGGAGAAAAATTTAACCGAATTTCCTCTCATTTTTTTCTCTCTCTTCTCTCCTGAAAAAATGTACAGATGATGAACATGTGTTGAGTGTAAATACAGTAGTTGGTGTTAAGAAAGAGCATATGAAACACATTAATTGTTACTGGGGCGATGATGATTATGTTGGGGAGATGATGACCAGGATGATGTTGGGGGAGATGATGATTTGGGGAGATGAATGATTTGGGTAGATGATGAAGAGGATGAAAGATGAAGGGGTAAAATATAAATGTGTTATAAAAGTATATATGTGTACGGACTAAAATACCCTCGACTACAAAACAAAAATCAGACTTTGACTTGATCAAAGGACTAATCTGCCATTTAATGGCCATGTTTTGGACATGTGGCGATGAATATGACTAGTTTCGTCCCATCGCGATGCACCCTTCCATAGGGACCAACGGTGTATTTTAGTCTATTTATAATAATTAAAAAGTGTTTCGATCAACAATTTACAAAAATATATATATATATATATATATATATATATATATATATATATATATAATAAATAAATTAAAAAACAATTCTTAAAAATACACAAAATATGGTCTTATAACTAGGTGATAAAAATAATAATTCTTAAAATTTCGTGGATATGAAACTGAAATTTCTTTTGTTTGACTATTTACACACACCAACCCCCCTTATTTTCCTTAAAAAAAACACACAATCGTTAAACCCAAACAAAACAAAACACGACACCATATCATAACGACCAAAAGAAAAAACCTCAACAGAACAGATGACGTCATCATCACCATCATCATATACATACACAGAAGAAGAAGACTCAAAATGGGTATGGCAAGAAATAAAAGCAGAAGCAAGGAAGGACACAGAATCAGAGCCAGCATTAGCTAGCTACTTATATTCAACAATATTATCACACTCTTCATTAGACAGATCTTTGTCTTTTCATTTAGGCAACAAGCTTTGTTCTTCTACTTTGTTGTCCACTTTGCTTTATGACTTGTTTTTGAATAGTTTTAATGAGGATGGGCATCTTGTAAAGTCTGCTGTTGCTGACTTGAGAGCTGCTAGGGAGAGGGATCCTGCTTGTTTGTCTTTTTCTCAGTGTTTGCTTAATTATAAGGGGTTCTTGGCTATTCAGGTCAGTTTTCAGGTTTTTTGGTTGGAGGGTGTTTGTGATTTTGCTTGTTGGAATTGTTTATTGTGTTTAAGATGGTGTCTAGGGGGGTTTTTGTTTAAGCTTATATAACATAATCCGCAATTTTGTGGCTTATTTTGACACTTACGGGCTTATATAACATTGTCATGTAAGCTAATAAGCCCATATATAAGCCGAAACAAACACCCCTAGGATAAGCTTATTTATGGGCTTACGAGCTTATATGTTTCATAAGCCTCGTTTTATGGGCTTATTTTGGGACATGTGGGCTTGTATTAATTATTAAAGTGTGTCATAACAAACTTATATAAGCCCACAAGTTTCAAAACAAGGCGAAAAATGCCGAGAACAGATATTTGTGATTGCTTATTGAAATTGTTTATTGTTTTTAAGATGGTGTCTGATGTTATAATAAGCTTATGTAAGCCGAAAAGTTTCAAAAATAAGCCACAAAAGGTGAGCTTATGAAACATATAAGCCCAAAACCAAATAAGCCATAAGCCGGCTATATAAGGCGAAACAAACACCCCATAATGTGCTAATGAGTTTATATGTTTTCGGCTTCTTGGCTTATTTTGGGACTTGTTGGCTTATATTAATTTATTATGTCATAACAAACTTATATAAGCCCACAAGTTTCAAAATAAGCTGAAAAATTGAGCTTATGAAATATAAGCCGAGAACAGATAAGCACAAGAATAAGCTTAAACAAACACCTCTTTAGTTATGATGGTGTTTTCATAAATTCTAAATCCCTAATTTAGTAGATTACTTAGAGGCACCCAGGCGGGAATGGGTATCGTTGTTGTTGTTGTTGTACTTAGAGGCTAGAGAAATGGTCACGGATTATCTCGGTTAGGTTGCGTACATCTGTTTATTATAAAGGCTTCTTAGCTTGTCAGGTTAGGCTCTTCTTGTTTGTTGGTTTATTTAGAATGGTAATCAGTTTTTTGTTAATTCCTAATTTTGTGTAAATTAGTGAGGAAAACATAGACTATTTGTGGTTGCTTATTGGAATTGTTTATTGTGTTTTAGAGAGTGTTTTGGATTGCTTAATTGTTCGGCTTTTGCTTCTGCTTATACATTTGATTGGAAATAGTTGCCATTGGACTCTAGAAAGCGTTTGGAATCTGGATTTGATTATGATGTAAAAGTTGCGTTTAGACCCAAAAAAGGAATAACTTGTTAGGAAGTGTCAATTGAATCCATTTCTATTAGGGGTTTTAGGCTAGATATATGGGTAAGAACTTAGTATTAAATATCATCTCAAACAAGCACATTGAAATAAGGACGTCCCAACCTTCTTTAGGTTATTCGAATTCGGAAGTTGCTTATTTGCCTCAAAATAAGCCGACAAGGCAGATCGTTCTTAGTGAACACTCTAAACTGCTTATCTGCCATAAGAGGATAAGCATAAAACTAAGCAGTCCCGGACACATCATATTGAGTGTTTGGATATAAGCAAACGGGTAATTTGCTTTCCTTCACTTAGAAAAAAATAACCTCGAGCAAATATACCAAACATTAGGATATGGAATCCCCACTTTAGATGCTCATCCAAACACCCCCGATGATCGTTGAACTCTTTTCCTTGACAATATGAGCAAGTTATGTCACACTTGATGAGTAAAAACCAATATATGGCTTTACAAAATTAGTTTTTTTATGGAAAGAAGGATGATTTGGGCATGTGGCTGGATGATATAAACAATGTCAATATGTATACTTTATAGGTAAAGAATGAAAAAAGTTTAAACACTTTCTATCGACTATAAAAAGCAAAAGGGAGAGAAGATATATTATTAACATACCGGGAATGCCTTTTTATGGAATTTAGGATAGTGCTGCTATTTGATATTATTATATGAATGTGAAAAGTGGTATCTTGTCACACTATTCTTTATAGTCTTATATAGTATGCGGATTAAAGGATCATTTTAATACGGTTTATGTGGAATAGGAATCATCTTTGTTCTATAACTAAAACTTAGTATTGGTTTCAAAATGAGCGGGAGTGCAAGTTGCATAAACCGGTAGTTTCTTATAGAGTTATGTTGGTTTGAACCGAATCACTTTTTGTCCGAATTGTTATCACCAAAACTATTTTAGTACCTTCATTTACCAACTCTTTATGGAAAAGTTCAGAAGGTAGTACGTATTAAATATACATTTTGAGACACTTTAAGCGTGTTTGACTTGTCAGCATGTTATGACCGCTTTTGTTAATAAGTTGGTTTGTATTCTTATCAGGCTCATCGAGTAGCTCATAAGCTATGGACTCAATCCCGACGACCACTTGCCCTGGCTTTACAATCTCGGATATCTGATGTCTTTGCTGTAGACATTCACCCAGGTGCTAAATTAGGAAAAGGAATACTATTTGACCACGCAACTGGTGTCGTTGTAGGTGAGACCGCAGTTATTGGCAACGACGTTTCCATTCTCCACCACGTGACTCTAGGCGGGACTGGCAAGGCTGGTGGGGACCGTCACCCAAAGATTGGAGACGGTGTGTTGATTGGTGCAGGAGCGACCATATTGGGTAATGTGAAGATCGGTGCAGGAGCAAAGATTGGTGCAGGATCAGTGGTTTTGATTGATGTTCCACCACGAGCAACTGCAGTTGGGAATCCTGCAAGGTTGGTTGAAGGGAAAGAGGAATCGAAACTTGATGAGTGCCCAGGGCTGTCTATGGATCACACGTCGAATATATCAGATTGGTCTGATTACACTATATGAATTCATGCTTTATGTGTCTACACGAGTTTTAGTTAAAGGTCAAGTATAACTAAGGGTGTGCATTGTTTGGCCGAAACATGATAAATTGACCAAACTGGAACTTTTCTGGAAGTTGGATCGACCATGGTCGGCCTATTTGTTTGGAAAATTTTGAAATCGGCTGTTCAGAACATGTTTGTATTGCCAACTTAGCCGATTCGTATGATATGTATTAGTGATACATACAAGTTAATAAATAAGATATAACAATTCAACCGCTAAAAAATGTTTGTTTGAACATTCATCGTCTTTACTCAGAAATTTGAATTGCTTTTACTTTTTGTGGTTTGGTTTCTGAACTTGGATATCCAGTGTGTCGATATGAATGTTTCAACGACTACTAAAGTCACCTGACTCGGAACTTGACTCGACCAATACACAAAGTGAATTACAAACATGAAAGATAGTTTCTACTTTCTACAACACCTCTACTATAAAAATACATCTTTATCGACTGTTTTACGCTCGTGTAAAAATGCTTTGCTTGTGGTGTAACTATATGCATCACGCATCATTTCTACGTCTCAAAATAAATATCCACTTTGATAGTAACGGTTCAGGAAAATACAAAAATTTCACTACTAAACAATGTATGTCTTTATTTTAACTTAAATATGTATTCATTTTGAGGGATGAATTAACTTTTCCTAACTATTTTACCTATAATTTAATCGCTTTGCTAGTGCTAAATAGTGTTGCAGTCTTTGTCCTAACTCTATAACCGTATGTGAGGAGAGTCCATTAACTAAAATTTAGTAACTTCATCTCACTTAAAACCCGGTTTGAACCGAGAACTGGTGATGTCACAGGGCCATTAATAGCATAGTCTTTGAGGATAATAACCCGGATCAAACCGTCAGGTTTCCCTCGACCCAGGTCGAACCGGTTTATTGAAACCAGCCATTTTACCTTTCTCTCTATATTTTCTTAAATGACTAATGTGTTTGGCTTAGGACATTTAAGGTTTTGTATGTATTTGGTATTAGTTTTTACATGTTTTATATGTGTCATATAACATGGATGATTGAAGTTTTTTGGTGATAGAAAACCTCAACAATTGAATCAGTTGAACCAATGACCCGATGGTGACCCATCAACTCGACCGGGTCAATTAAAAATAACTGGTTTTTAAAATATTGCTTAAAACATTTGTGTAAGGTGTTATACTAAATAATACCACTAAATATTTATTTTTCTAAACTTTTTATTGCTTTACCAATGGTGCATGGACGGACCTATGTTAGAAGTATGGGGGGCCGTTGCCCCCCATGGCTAGCCGAAAAAGTTGAGATTATAGTGTAATTTTTTTTTTTAATTTTGACCTTTTTTCGAAAGTGACCCCACCAAAAACTCAAATTGCCCCCACCCACATACTAAAATTCAACATTCAACACTCTAAAGCCTTATAAATCCTTCATCTATGAGTAAAAATACACTATTTATCATTACGATCTTAGTTTTTTCTTTCGCATTTTATTGCTATTGTAGAAAAAAAATTGCCCCCCACATTTTATTTTTCTGGGTCCGTCACTGCAACGGTGTCCAAGAAAAGATAAACAAAGAGAAAAAGATGCTTAAAAACAAAAAGTCAACAAAATGGTCAACTGATATTTTATATTTCCTTCATTTTATCATCACTCCCACAGTCTCACATCACAAAACCAGAGCTCAAGTTCTCACTCCAATGGCATCATCTCTATCTTCACTCCACTTCAAATTCATACCCAAACACCCCAAACCAAAACCCATACCCATACCTGACTCCCATATCCATCTTTCATACCCAACCCACAAACCCAAACACCTCATCACAGCATCACAAAACACCCCCTCCACCAAAAAGCCACCACCTTTTCGCAAAACTAGCACCTTTAGACCAAAACCCACAAACCAAACACCCCCCAAAAACATAAATTTAGCAGCTTTATGCAAAGAAGGTAAAGTTAAGGAAACAGTAGAGTTCATGACACAGGGTGTGGTAGCAAATTATGATGTTTTCGAGTTTCTTTTGGGGGAGTGTGGTGATCTTGAGCTAGGGAAGAAAGTTCAGCAGTTGGTTATTAGGTCGAGGTACTACGGCGATGTGAAGCTGAAATCTAAGATGGTGGAGATGTATGTGAAATGTGGTAGTATGAGGGATGCGCGAAGGGTTTTCGATAGGATGCGTGAGCGAGATGAGTTGTCGCTTTCGCTATGGCATTTGATGATGAAAGGGTATGTGGAGAATGGTGATGCAGACGCGGGTTTGTTGTTGTTTGGTCAGATGAAGGAGGTTGGAGTGAGTCCGGATGAGGAGACTTTTAGGTTGGTTATATCGGCTTGTGATGGTGTTGGTTCGGTTCAAGAATGTTTACGACAGTTTAAGTCAATGAAGGAGGAGTGTAAGTTAGTTCCAGGGGTTGAACATTATACAGGGGTTATCAATGTTTTGGGGAAAGCCGGGCATTTGAATAAAGCTATGGAGTTTATTGAAAACATGCCTTTTGAACCTGCAGATGACGTATGGGAATGTTTAATGAATTATGCTCGAATCCATGGTGATATGGAGCTTGAGGATCGTGCTAAAGCGTTTTTGGATCCAACAATGGTGCTAACCGATAATATTATGTTAGCATCTCGAAGTAATATGCTTGAAGGAAAGAATAAGGTCCATGAGTACCGGACTCCAGACCCATATAAAGCAGATGTGTATGATAAACTAAACGGATTAAATGGTCAAATGAGGGACGCTGGCTATGTTCCAGACACTCGATACGTGCTTCACGACATTGATCAAGAAGCTAAAGAAAAGGCATTGATGTACCATAGTGAGCGGTTAGCAATTGCATATGGTTTGATTAGTACTCCCGCGAGAACAACTCTTAGGATCATCAAGAACTTAAGGATATGTGGAGATTGTCATAATGCTATTAAGATTATGTCAAAGATCGTCGGGAGGGAGCTTATTGTAAGAGACAACAAGCGTTTTCATCATTTCAAGGATGGTAAATGCTCTTGTGGAGATTACTGGTAAATTTGTATATTATCAGAAATAATAGATCAATTCACAAGCAAAACTTATCTATCTTCCGGTCACAATACACTTCATGAATAGAGGTTACAAATAAATCTACAGATCTTATTTTTATGTACATTGTGCTGATCTTGACATGTAACATACACCCTCATTATTTTCAATCTAAGAAATTACCGGAGAGGGAAACTTATATCTATACAACTGCCATAGAACCTACGCTATGTCACAGAAGAATCAAATGTACAATTGTTAATGGCCTCAATATTAATGAGTAAAAGAATACAAGATTACTATTATGTTTGAATATTACGAAGCAGATTGTGATGAGGGCAAGGGTGACGTTTGGTTCTCTCTTTTGTTTGTGGCCACTTCATCAATGGCTTTATCTCGTGGTGGGACCCTCAAGTACATTTTCATAGTATCGTAGACAGTAAATCCAATTGCTACTGATGGTACAACCTGAAAATTTGGCAATTACCGATTGATCAGCAAGTTTATTTTCTTAATTATCTTGATTAACTAGAATTGTCAGATAGGATTAAAAGATACGGAGTACTATTTTGACCCATTTAGAGTATGTTTTCTCTCAACGGGTCAAATAAAAAAAGTTTGTCCAAAATGGGAATGGGTCAAAGGGAAAAGTCGCCCAAAGTTATTTTAAAAGCATACAACCTCCATAATAGATTATGTGTTTTTTTTTATCATAATATAACAAGTTCATTAGCTACAAGAAAAATCAACACCCATCCAGACTCGGCATCTTTACCAATTTTAACCTGAACCTGAACCTGAACGTTACCCCTCTTGTCAATTCTAAATAGGGTCATGAATTGTATTGTATAGAGTATCATACCTTCATATAATTGATGCTCAGTCCTGAAAATAAATGCTTCCACCCTTCTTTCTGAACAATCATAATAAGAGTTCCCATAGTTCCTTTCAATTGTGAGCTGTTTGAAGAGCGTAATCTCTGAACCTGTGATGGTCAGAAACAAGTATCTTGATTATCTCATACTTTGATTGCACATATGTATATAAACGAAAGCACACTTGAAAGATTACCTGCATTTGTCTTCTCACAACATCCAAAGGATACGTGAATGTCTGACCAAGTAAACCGGCAACAGAACCACAAGCAAGTTTGACCATAATGTTCTTTTTATAATCATCAGGGACATGGCTTTTCATTTCCTCGTAGAAGTAAAACTTCAAACCCGAGTAAGGAAATATTCCATAGAGCGATGGAGCTAACAAAAAGATTCAAATTTTCAAAATTACTTATAACTATTTTTAGCAGGATGAAGAAAGAGGCCATAGAGATCTAACTGGAACTACGAGAACAATATGATTAAGAATTTATACCCACACCACGGTAAAGGCCTCTCATCCCAGCCTCTCTATATGTCCTCAAAAAACAATCCTTGATTCCTCTGAATGCTTGATCGCTGACTATGGCTCCTTTGATACTCAATTTGGGAGTATC
Source organism: Chrysanthemum seticuspe (assembly GCA_019973895.1). Classification (NCBI taxonomy): domain Eukaryota; kingdom Viridiplantae; phylum Streptophyta; class Magnoliopsida; order Asterales; family Asteraceae; genus Chrysanthemum; species Chrysanthemum seticuspe. Next base: position 343,954,013 of record BPTQ01000005.1, on the reverse strand, counting down.
CACAACCTATACTATCACATCAGAATGGTTTTCAATTAAAAGTCCTACAGTTTTTCGTAACAATTACTTATAAATGGATTGATTCGGTTGTGTTTTATCTCAAACGGGTCAAATAGGTCAATACAGGGTAAAATTTGCCACAATGTATTTCTATGCATAAACCTCCTAAGTATTAATTCCATTAATCAAATATTTAGAATATATTTGCAATTATATTGTGTTTATAATCATTACTGCAACATTCATTAACTACAATAAGTAAAAAAGATAGTTTGTAAGTCAACTAAAAAACGACCCGTTTCAACCCGAACCCTTTACCCAACCCGCCCATCTTTGGGTTCATCACACATTTTTAAGCAGCATTATGCGCATTTGTGTGTGAAAAAACATATAGAAAGTCAACCAAGATAATTGTATACCTGGTAAGCCAATTTAGTTCTGACTAAATCAAGCGGATATGTAAAAAGAACAGCAGTGCCTCCAGATAATGATCCTGCTAACAGATCAACAACTGGACCAGTTCCCATGCCAGGAAAGTTGTCATTGATCTGTCTTCTATATTGTTCATACGCCATATAATGTAAAGCAGCATAAGGAACGATCCTGGCAACGCTAGCTCCGTTTCCTCTGAAAATAAATTACATCCACATACCAAAAACATTTTAGCTTTATGAAATGAAACAATTTTAGGGTAAAGAGAGAACAAACATAACTTAGGTTTCCAACCTGTAAAACCCGATAAGTCCTTCTGTCTTTGCAATCCTTCTAAAAGAGGCTAACAATCCTATATTGTGAAATTCGCTTCGGGTCTGTAATATAATAGTAAAGAAACACAATGGTTACTTCCTGAAGCACATAAACAGTGCATACAATCATCACAGACAAACATTTATACATAATCCATGGGAGAAAAGGCTAAAAACAGTTTAAATGTAAAGCATCAATTGGGGAAACCATCATCATGATGTGTCATGGCCTTATACAAGATTCTGATAACGTCATGTCATGTTTAATGACTCATGGAATTATGTGTTTTTCTCACCTAAAGCCTTTTCTTATGTAATTTTGGGGTCATGGGTCAAACCCGAAGATAAACACCATCGTCCGAGTAAGTGGAGCTCATTATCACATCTTAATTTTTATCCCAACACATAAAATGAGAACCAAAACATGAAAATGTTAAACAAGTGAACCAACATACTTAAGTTGATAACCATTGCCATAAGTCAAACTGTTGTCCACTGACAAAATTAAAAGCAAATTGAAAATGCTTGGCAATTTGTTGCCTACTCATTATGGTGAATAAATGTGACCTAACTCATTATGGTGAATAAATGTAACCCGACTAACTAGCTAATGATCAACTGAATTTCGCATTCGTCTTGTAGTGACATAACTCAAATTCGTTTGAACAAAAGGGGGGGATATTTCATAACTATTAATCATATTTTCATAATCACCAATCGAACTCCAACAAAACCACAATCAAGTCGCAAAGTGTTAAACAATGGAGCCTCAATACTCAAGTTGCAAAGGCAAATATATCTTAAATAAAGTGGACTGGGTTCTTTGTAACAGTTTCCAAAAGTTGAATGGTTGTTAGTCATAAGTTTCAGCGTTGACATACCAAACTATAAGCAAAAACAAAGATGCTTGGTTGTTTATGGCAATTTGTTGCCTGCCTAACTATCTACCTAATGATGAATGGAATTTCGCATACATGTGATAAGTCCATTTTGTTTGAACAAAAGGGGAAAATTTACATTTTCTATTAATCACATTGTCACAATCACCAATCAAACTTCAACCATCAAACACCCCCTTAATTTCATCACTCATAGCCTAACTCCAACACTCTAACAACCTTTATTTGGGAATAGCAACTGTCTAACAACCTAAATCCACATGATACAGCACAAAAACTAAACAATTCGATGAAAACTTAACTAACTAACTAGCTAACAATCAACATAATCTCGCATAGAGACATAACTCCAATTCAATTAAGCCAAAAGTAAATAAAAACCAGATGTTATTAATCATCACATTGTCATAATCACCAATCAAAGTCCAAGAACATCACCCTTGAAACTCACAGTTTCATCATTCATAACCTAAATCCACAAATTTCACCCTAACATTAAAAAAAAACTAATCAGAAATAACAAACAATACAATCAACAATTAGAAGGTGTTCGCTGGGTGTTACTAAACCTAGCGCTTAAACAACTTTGATTCTCCACGAACTGAACTAGAAAGAAAGTAGAAATGTTTATAGCAAATTGTTACCCATCTCAAAATAGTGAATATATACAAAAATAATGTAACATGAAGTGGCCACGCCAACCTCCTGAAAAGGGAGGGTTTGAATCTCTGTATGGCGGTGGGTTCAAACCTCGTGAATTAGTCGGCTAAATGTCCAGAAACCATGGTTAAAAAATACAATGTAGCCGAAGTAACTAGCTAATAATATACGGAATCTCGCGTACCTCAAAAAGGAGAATAGATGAAAACCTAACTAAGGGGTTGTTTGTTTGGGCTTATACATCGGGCTTATGACATAAGCTCACTTTTTGTAACTTATTTTGAAACCTGTAAGCTTATATAAGACATGATATAAGCCTATCACGTCATAATATTTTCTTACTTTTTGTGACTTATTCTTACATTTTCATATATTTTCTTTCGTTTTTATACGTTTTCATTGTAATTATGATATGATAAACTTGCCCATAAGTCTCAAAAAGCCAAAAAAAATTTGGGGTTTATGAAATATAAGCCGAAATGAAATAAGGTCATAAGCCCACATAGGGGCGAGCAAAACAAACCGAAAAAACCGAAACCGAACCGAAAACCGAAAAAACGAACCAAAAAAACCGACCGAAACTAAAAACCGATGGTTCGGTTTTTACTTTTTCAGAAACCAAAAAATGCGGTTCGGTTTCGGTTTTCGTCCAAAAACCAAACCGCAAAAACCGAACCAAACCGGTATTATTATATAATAATATCTAATTAATATAATATAATATAATTAAATAACTAAATAAATCAAATTTATACATTCATATTCATTTTGTGAGTGGATTTATAATATATTTATCTTAACGTTTATAATTATATGTGTGTTTGTCGTGTCGCGTGTTTTGTGTTAATATATCTATAAGTATTAGATAATGATTATACTACGTGTATGTTCACTTGTATGTGTATGTCTTATTTATATGTTTGTAATTGTAGAATTATGCAATAAACATTATTATGCTTATATTCAAAAAAATAAAAAAGAATAACTAATTTTATACGTAAAACAAGTTTGTTGGTATAATTTGGCCATACCCAAATATTAACGGTTGGAAACCGAAAAAACCCAACCGAAACCGATAAAAAACCGAAAAACCGAACCGCCAAAAACCGAACGGTTTCGGTTTTAGGTTCTACAAAAACCGAACATTGTGAAAACCGACCCAAACCGAACCGTGCACACCCCTAAATTGCCCACATATAAGCTTAAACAAACACCCCCTATAACTACCTAACAATAAGTTTTGAAATCCTATCAAAATCACATTGGCAAACATTCACAACCTAATTACACAAAATTGACCCCAAAATAACAGCAATTCAATAAAAAGTTACATAATGATGAGCAAATAATTGATGAGACCTGGAACAAGATCTTGAGACGCTCGAGCGGAGCAACGACGGTCTTAGCAACGCCGCCAGCGACACCGCCGGCGATTAATTCCTTAGCGAATAAAGGTATACCTTCAACAATATCACCACCACCTTCTGACCCTGACGACGACGTGGTTTCTTCGTTTTTATTATTTCTTCTTTCCATAATTGTATAATTTTCTCTCTCTAGAATCTAGAGAGAGAAAGAGGGAGAAAGAGGAGGAAGGAATCGAGAAAGAAGAAATGGGACGTTTGTTTGTTGTTTGTTGACGGGGTCGAGGAGGGGGGATTGGGGGAAGAAGGAAGGTATGTTTGGTGCACAAGTTAAATAAAAAACACTTATTTTTTCATTAACATATAATACTTTTAAATTTGTTCCGACTTTACCCATATTGTAATAAAATAATATAATATTATATTAATATAATTCGGTCATATGGTTAAAGTCGGAACAAAATTTAAAAGTATGTGAGTGTATATGTTAATAAAAAAGTAAGTGTTTCAAGTCGTTATATTTTAGAAAGTACGTTGTTATTTTATAGCTTTTACCATTATTAAAAATCCTGGACTTTTTATTTGTCATAAAAAAAAAAGAGTTAATTACATAATTGGTATTTAAGGTTTACCAGATCTTGCATATATTGTCTTTGTTTTTTTTTACGGGTTATGTTTTCGTGGTTTTTGACCTATTACGGGTTTGATCATTTGACCAATAATTCTGTTAATTGACTGTTAACTTGAAGGATATTTTTGACTTTCCACATGTTTTGGCAAACCACAAGGACGATTTATGTAACTAATGCGAAAAAAAAAAAAAAAAAAAAAAAAAAAAAAAAAACGAAAAACTGTTTTTAAAAAAACATTTAAAAAAAAGTATTTATTATACTTAAATTTGGGCTTATGTATAATGTGAGGGTTTAAAAAAAATATTAAAAAATTTATTAACTCTTTTTTTTTTTTTTTTTTTTTTTTTTTAATTATTATACTTAAATTTTAGGCTTATGTACAACATGAGGCCTAAATTTTTTTTATTAACACTTAAAAAAAAGTTTATTATACTTAAATTTTTGGCTTAAAAATTTAAGTATAATAAACTTTTTAAAAAATGAAAAATAAAAAAATTAGGCCCTCACAACGTGAGGGGTTAAAAAAAATTTTGGCTAATGTACAGCGTGAGGGTTAAAAAAGTTTATTAATACTTAAAAAAAACTTTTTTTAATGCGTATTTTGTACGATTTTTGTATATTTTCATCCATTTTTATACGTTTTCGTCTGTTTTATAAGTTTTTATACCTTTTTATCAATTTTTATACGCTTCTTATACGTTTTTATACGCTTTCGTTTTTTTTATTAAATAGTTTTTTAAATATTAATAAAAAAAATTAAGTGTATAAAAAAAAACTTTTTTTTAATGCGTATAAATTTTTTTTAAATGTACAAAAACTGTTTAATAAATTTTTTAAATATTAATAAATTTTTTTAAGCCCTCACATTATACATAAGCCTAAATTTAAGTATAATAAATATTTTTTTTAAATGTTTTTCTTTTAAAGTTTTTTTTTTAAAACAGTTTTTCGTTTTTTTTTAAATAGTTTTTTTTAGTTACATAAATCGTCCTTGTGGTTTGCCAAAACATGTGGAAAGTCAAAAATACCCTTCAAGTTAACGGTCAGCTAACAGAATTATTGGTCAAAGGACCAAACCCGTAATGGGTCAAAAACCACGAGGATGTGACCCGTAAAAAAAACACAAGGACAATATATGCAAGATCCAGTAAACCTTAAGGACCAATTATGTAATTAACTCTAAAAAAAATGACTAGGGCTAGTCGGGACAACGCCAACCCTATGGCATGAAGTGGGTGTGAGTCTGGCGTTATAGAATGGTGTTACAGGATGGTATGAGAGCCAACAGCCACTGATACTATGTGCTTTAAGAACAAGTCACCAAACCAACCAACTTCACATCATCGTCATATCTAAGGTTGAGCAATTCGACCGGACCGATCAAAAACGACCCGACCGAAGGATCAACGGTCCGGTCTCAGTCTGGGGTTTTTCATTATTTCGGTCTCGGTCCGGTCCGGACATTTAGCCTATTTGGACCGGACGGCCGAAAGACCGACCGGACCAAGACCGGACCGACCCGGTCTAGGGTGTTTGCCTAACTCGGTCTCGGTCCGGTCCAGTCTCGGTCTAGGGTGTTTGCCTAACTCGGTCTCGGTCCGGTCCGGTCCGGTCTTGGCCGTTCCGGTCCGGTTTTTAGACCGTGAGCACCATTAGTCATATCATTATTTAGCACATTACCAAATCCACTATCTTTTACTCACTATGGTTATCACCTAACCCATCCCAAACAGAAAATATAAGGGCCCGTTTGGTTCGTAGTTGGGTTTAGTATTAAGATTTGGATTAGATTTGTATTTCGGTTGAAAGAAAAAAAAGTTGTTTGTTTTATGCTTTTGAATATAAATTATGGTTAGGGTTTATATTTATTTTAATTTTAAAATAGTGAGTGGCGCCTACTAAAAAACATAAAGTATGATTTTTGGAACAAAAAGTACGCATTATTAGAACCGTCGTTTAGTCATAAGAACAAAAAATAATAAGCAAAAATGTTACTCCCTCCGTCCCATATTAAATGTCCATGTTTGACTTTTTAAGTTTTTCTTTTACAACTTTGACATTAAATATTTCTGCTTGTGTTATATAGTATTAGATAAAAATAATACGTAGTGGAAATGCATTTAAAACCCAATCTCTTCATATATTTTGCATCAAATATTATATAACACAACCAAAAATATTTACGGTCAAAGTTAAGAAAGAACGACTTAGAAAATTCAAACTTGACATTTAATATGGGACGGAGGAAGTATATAAAGAAGAAAGAGAATATGGTAAGTGAGGGAAAAGTAGTCTATCACCTAAGGTTTTACACATGCTTTTATTTTTTGGAGTGAGCCCTGATTCTAAATCCTAGATACACACCAAACAACTGATTTAATCCTAATCTCTAACCCATTGGGCAAAACCCATAAAGCAAACAACACCTATATATGCCCTCACACTAAAAAAAATGGTTTGCATTAGGGATGAGCATTGCAGACCCCAAAACCGACCGAAGCGAATGAATAGCGGTTCGGTCTCGATTCCAACTTTTTTCTTATTTTCGTCTCGGGTTGGTTCGGTCCGATCCGGTCTTACGTAAAAACCGACCATTATGCCTTCATGGACCGGATCGAACACATTCGGTTCGGTCTGAGGTCTGAGGTTTCGGGCAAAATCGGTCTCGGTCCGGTCCGGATTTGGTCGGTCCGCGGTCCGGTCTTAGCCCGATGCTCACCCTTAGTTTGCGTTCGATGGTGCATACCACCAAAAGGTAGTAAAAATGTGACACACGGTAAATTTTCACTAAAATTTAACTGATAATTAGTAATTCATTTTACTAAGCCAAATTTATTAAGCATGCATAAGCTTTGCCTGATCATTCGAGTAGATAACTCGCATACAGTAGATAACTGCATCACTCTTTCATTCATATCATTTTACGAATACTTTATTTTGTCTTATGACTTAAATTATAAGACGAGAGGTTATCTCGTTTTCCCTGATGACCGACACTGCACGCGTACCGACACAATGATAAGGAATTGATAAAACAAATGACAAGCCATCGTAAAGAAAAACATTACAAAAATAATAATGCCTCCGATGCGTAACCATATGATGTTACATCTAAAAGTTATCAAACATTGATACTTTGGTCACAATATGACTTCACGGGACACGAAAGATTTAACACATTATCACTTAAACAATAACTTTTATAAGACTCTAGTACAAACATACCTAGGTATAATGAAGATGCATACCTTCTATACAATAATCACCCTACCAACATATACTTACAACAAACAAAAAAAAAAGAGAAGAAAAAGAAATGAATGAATAAATATGTAAATAAGAAGTGGTAGTCTTTTCCCTTGCTTCTTTTCCTTCACACACGACAAACGGGAATCAAGAAACAGAAAAAGAGAAGATAACAATCTTCTTCTTCCCTAGGCCTGCTTCTCCTCTTCACACGCCTCCTAGGCCGAATCTCCCCAAATTAGTAAATCCACACACCTCTTCCTAATATTCCTCCTCTACCTTTACTAAATCTATGAAAGATAAGCTTCCCCAAATCCTCCTTGGTGCGCCGCTGCTATTCAAAGGAGTCCAAGAAAGATCAAGATGAATCACAAAACAAATCTTTACATCAATCCAAGAATCGTTTAGTTTTGGAGGTTAGCTATTTTCGGCTTCAAAACAAATTGCAAGATGAGAAAGTTAGCCAAAAACTACTCTTGTGTTCTCCTTTTAAACCCAGCCGAGACCACCCAAGAGAGTCACACCCCAATCCCACTACGAAAAGTTAAGAGAGCTCTAAGGTGTGAAGAAGATCTTGCTCGTGTTAATCCGGATCATTTGGGTTTGTTGTGGTGTTAGACTCTTGGGTTGGCCTTCGACTTCATTATCCTCACTTTTGTTGTAAGAACTTACTCCAACCTTGTAATTTGTTAAAATTTATGAATTTAGTTGTTAGAAAAATTGATAATTTGATTGTAAGGTTAAGCGTTATTCGAGGTTGAGAATCCGTTTGTATATCGGTAAATGTTTTGGGTGTTGAAATTAATTTGGTCTTTTACTTTGTTAAATCTTGGTTCTGTCGAGATGTAGAAATCCAAGGATTTGTGAAAGTTAAGTGTTTGTTAAGTCTACTAGTAAACATTGGTATTGAATCTAGAAGTTTGATGTTAGTCCTAGCGCTTGGTTTAATTTTCGGAAACTTGCGTTGGGTGGTAAACCCAAGTCGAGTAGTACTCGACCCTCCCGTGGTCTACCTGCTCCATTAAAATGCCTCACATAGAATTGGAAAATGAACCCACTTCGAGACACATAACATCCCGTAGTAAACCCGAAGGTGCTCTCTAGCGAGACAATATGTTTGGTAGAAGTCTAAAATATTGTCAAGCGATCTTGGCGTTTCGAGTCTAAGTTATACTAGGACCAAATAATGCCTTGAAGTCAAAAACAACCACACTAACATTCTATGTACTTGCTGAAATGTGCTCAAGTAGAACTTGATTTAGGTCCGTTCGATCAACCGAAATAGCACTTGGTTATTCTCTTTCTCGTAAAAAAAAAAGTGAGTTAAATGTTCCCTTTTATTTAGTGATAAGAATGCTTGGGTCGAAACCATGAAAACCCCACTGTGGTTATCACCACAGTGGTACAACCTTACTTTTCGAAAACAAGTTTTGATAAGTTATCATTGGTCTTGCGAGTTTAAACTCTTGTCGAGAAGTCTCGGCTTCACAAGCCTAAGTCATGTATACTAGCTTCCTAGTCAAGAAACCTCGACTTCCCGATCTAGAACAAATTATGGTTGAATCATGTCGTGGGTCCTAAACTGGTTGTTTCGAAGTCTTGTGTCAAATGAAACCATAATGGTACTACAAACTTGGTATAAACTACTTGTGAAATCATAACCAAACCTGTGCAAAGTCTTTCTTGGGTCACAATTGGGCCGCAGCCCACGTTAGTCTTCCAAGTGCACCATCTTTGGGCCGAAGCCCTTTTCTTGTTCATATGTCACTTCGGGCCTAGGCCCAACGCCATACCCATCCTGTCGGGCTACAGCCCAGTTGTGATAAGCGAGTACCCATATGGCTGTTGAATATTCGTTTAAAAAAAAAATTATACGGCTTATCAAATAAAACCCGAAGAGTTTAATCGAAGTCAAATAACTAAACTCGTTTCCGCATATTCCTTCCATTCATTTCGTTGCCTATTGATATAACGTCACGTGTAAAGTCTTGACACAAGTAAACAAGTGAAATGGTTTTAAATATAAGGAAACAAGTGTTTATCAAGATTAAATGTCAAATGTGTTCGAGTAAACACATTTATGCCAAGTAATCTATTAGTCGTGAATTGTAAATGTTAAGAACAAATCTTGGTAATCAAAAAAAAGGACCACTAAATCATTTTGTAAACCAATAAATTTGAGAGTTTTCAACTTCAACGTAAATATTTTCTAAACACAATTAGAAAATAAACAACCTAATATTAGTTTCGACAATATCATCTTGCGTCAACTAAAATAAGTATATACACATTTATATACTTACTAGTGGAACATTGTAATTATTTTCATATCAAACTTTGGATATTAAAACCATATTAATGTCAAAATGAAAAGTATATATACTTCGTATACTTACTAGTAAAATCATTTTAACAAATTTTACAAACGTATTTTTGTAATAACATAGTTATAAAAACAATTGAACTACTTTAAGTAAGTAATACTTAAAACAATGAACTAAAATGTTGCCCTCCGTATCTAGGTCGCGTGTCGGTGCCGCTCCACAACCATCACAAATCCCACATTTGGATTGCACTTTTGCTAAGGTGAGTTTCATAGCCCCACTTTTACTTGATAAATTGTTTTATACATTTTGGGGTGAGAAATATGCAAAACATTTTATGGACCAAAACTATTACCTGATTACTATTACGTGGTTTAGCCTAAGCCCTTATGTCCCTAAGAGAATGCCCTTCTCATGAACCGTCAATTCCCAATTGGGAAACGCGAATGTTATAAATAGATCTATTGAGGGTGACTCCTCCGTTCGGTTGGCCATGCTTAGGCCAAGGCGAAACGTATACCATGTCGGAATCAAGTGTTGAGGGACAAAACACTTGCTATGGGCCCCTATATTGTATGACATCTTTTAGCATACAGAACTGTCGTAGTATCGGTTGCATGAACTTAGAGCTAACGTAATAGACTTTCATCCATATATCATTATATTCGTTGTAATGATTATATGACTTTGATTATGGTCCAAACTTACTATTTTAATTTAAACCTATGAACTCACCAGCTTTTAGCTGACCTTTTTAGCATATTTTCTCAGGTGTTTAAGTTATGTTCATGAAGGCAAGGCAAGAAGCGGATGTATGGTCGTAGTAGTACTAAAGAAGTGTTTTCACACAAAAATGATGTTTTTACTTTGGGACCACTAAATCTAATGGGATGTACCCATTTATTTAAATTGTGTTGTAAGACAGGGTTTTAAAACTATTTTATGAAATTAAACGGAGTATGTATTCCGTTCTTTATTACTTGTGTTATGATTCACCAGTTTCGTAACGCTCCCAATAACACGTATGCTTCCGCTAAACAAATTTGGGGGTTTTCAGATTGGCATCAGAGCCTAAGTTATAGAGAACTAGGTACATATAAACCCTAAACTATAACTACTTTTCACAAAAACATCATACTACGACCGCCGATTGCCGCTTGCCTTATTTGCCATTTTACTTAAAGTTCATTTAATAGGATTACATGTTTTATTTCCTATTTACTTATGCACTATTTCATATACATCATGAGCATATTTTTCCACATACTTACACATATGCACCGTCTTGTCACAGACTATGCCTTCCCCAGCCTTGCCTCACGATGTTCAGGAGGACATCCTATTAGCTCACTCACCTACCATCCGCCAGCTTGCACACTCAGCCGCTGATCCATACGTACAGGCCACACTAACAGTCCAGCCAGCTATTGCACCTACTCCACTTATACCTACCCTCACCACCACTCCATCAGCCCTGTTGACGCGCAGGCAAAAGCCCCGTATGATTGTGAGAGTACCTGGATATCGAGAGCGGTATTCATATGTGCCTGCACTAGCTTCTCGGATGACCCGCGCTGCTTACATGGGTCCTTCTACTACTTCAGAGTCACCGACACCATCACCCACTGAGTCACCACCTCATCAGAGACTCAGGAGATCTACTGATTCTTACTCTGAGGAAGATCCAGAAGAAGATCCGGAAGAGGATCCTGAGGAGGAATTACCAGAGCCCATACCGACTGAGAGTGTCCCTGGCTATGTTAGCATAGCAGCAGATGTGAGTACACAGGGTTTGGAGATTGTTCAGAGCATACAGGAGCTAGGACAGAGCTCCAGGATGGCTCAGAGATTGGACGATGACATGGATATTGATGCACCGTTTGGATTAGGGCAGAGAGCCGCTTTTCTCCACAGTCAGGAGGAGAGTAGTGAGATTGATTGGAGAGACATTGATTGCTTGATCAGTTCAGTACCACTTGTCACTAGTCCGAGCTATAGCCCGTCATCACCTTCGTTTGTACCATCTGCAGCAGACATGGAACGCCTTGAGCACACCACTAGACAGCTTGAGACCATTGAGGAAGCTGCACCAGTTGAGGCACAGACCGAGCCAGACTTGTCAGGATCTCCAGAAGATGATCTGACCCTCACTGAGAGGATACTCATTCAGTTGGACTCTCATGAGACATTGCTAGGGGTCCATTCTGATCAGCTAGAGAGGATCGATCCAACACGCTTGCAAGCTTGCGAGCAGCGTGTTGAGGGTTTAGACCGAGTTACTGATGTGTTGTTTGAGAGCATGGGACTCGAGAGACACGAGAGGATACGACTGGATTTTAGGGTTGAGACTCAGGTTGAGGACGTCAGAGAGTTGGACAGCAGAGTACGAGCTTTGGGTAGAGGTCAGACTCAGATACACGGACGACTAGAGGAGCTAGAGAGCGTCCAGTGGATTGCGAGAGATACTGTCAGAGAGGGATGGCAGAGGACTACTGGTCTAGAGTCTATGTTGGCAGCACAGATGAGACGTATCGAGAGGTTGGAGGACACACAGCGAGAGCTAATTGCTACCATAGAGCGATTACGTACCGATCATCCTTAGATTCCATTACATGATTGTAGTACACTAAACTGAGCTATAACAGTTAGTGTTAGTCATTATCATCGTATTTCAGTTGTATTTTCCATTGTACTTCCTTTATATTCCGTTGTATTTCGGTTGTACTCCAGCTAGTATCTCATCATGTACCGTAGGAACCTTGTAACCGAAATTTTATCTATGACAAACTTATTTTCCCTATCCAATTTTCTTTACGTTTATAGATTGCACATATGATCTATCTACAATAACCACACTATTACGTGACACTTACCTTGTTTCAAAGGTTCTATATCTCATCACCTTTCTTACTGCAGAAATGCCGCCAAAACGAAGATCAAAACGCACCAACCCTGGTGGAGCCTCCAATGCTCCCATCCCAGCGAGAGTCACTCGCAACCAAGCTGCAAATGCTGCTAATCCAAACAGAGTCACACCCGATCAGACTGCTGAAGCCACTACTCCTGCTAGGGTTACTCCAATCCAACCCATCATGAATCAAGCCATGATCGACCAACTGGTCAATGAGCGGGTGAACGCCGCTTTAGCTGCAGCAAATCACTCGTCTACTAATGCTGGAACTTCAAGACCACCCACTCACAACCGCACTTGTACTTATCAAGACTTTCGTAAAACCATGACTGGAAGCTTTAGTGGAACTGAAGGAGCTGTCGGTCTAACTAGGTGGATCGAAAAGCTCGAGACGGTGTTCCGAATCTGCAACTGTGAAGAAGATTCTAAGGTTAAGTATGCATCATTCACTTTCACGGATGCTGCTTTGACCTGGTGGAACAATTTTCTGAAATCCGCTAGTATCGATATTGCCTATGCCATGCCATGGGAGAACTTCAAGGAAATGGTACTTCGAAAGTACTGTCCTCGTAATGATATCAAGAAACTCGAGCATGAGTTTTGGAACCTAAAGGTTCAAGGTACCAATATGGCTGCTTATAATCAGCGATTTCAAGAGCTAGCTTTGTTGTGTCCTGAAATGGTTCCCACTGAGACCCGATTGTTGGAGAGGTACATCGGAGGATTGCCTCAACCTATCAAGGGCAATGTAACCACTTCTAAGGCTATTGATCTCCATGAAACCATCGAGGTAGCCAACAAACTCATGGACCAAGTGATTGAGGACTCCATGGAAAAAGTAGTTGACAGTAAGAGGAAATGGGATGACCGTTCGCAAGGTTACAACAACTATGAATACCGTGGTAACAACAATAGGAACAACCACAACAACCAAAACAAAAGGCAAAACGTTGCTAGAGCTTATGCAGTGAATGTCGGAGAAAGAAAACCGTATTCAGGGACTGCACCATTGTGTAATCGATGCACACTGCATCACAAGGGGCAGTGTACCGTTAAGTGCCGTACTTGTCAGAAGATCGGACACTTAACCAGGAACTGCAGGTCCAAATCATTGGCGACAGTTCAAACGGCCCCAGCACAGGACCCAAAAGCTAACATAACTTGCTTTGGTTGTGGTGAAAAAGGGCATTATAAGAATGAATGCCGAAAAACCAGAAACCAAGGTCGTGAAGGAAATCCAGGAAACCGAGGGAATCCAGGAAGCCATGGGAATGGCAGGATTCAGGGAAATGCTGGACAAACGAGTAATCAGGGAAATGGAGAAGGAGCTCGTGGGAGAGTCTATACGGTAACCAAAGTGGAAGCTCAGGAAGACCCGAATGTTGTGACGGGTACGTTCCTTATAAATAACCGTTATGCATCCATATTGTTTGATACGGGGGCCGATAGGAGTTTTGTTTCTAATACATTTAGTCCACTGCTCGATATTACCCCAACCGCATTAGGAAATGCATACAACGTGGAACTAGCTAACGGTAACATAGAAAGAGTAGACACCATCATAAGAGGTTGCACCCTTAACCTGTTAAACCACCCATTCAATATCGATTTGATACCAGTAGCATTGGGTAGTTTCGATGTCATTGTCGGAATGGATTGGTTAGCAAAATATCATGCTGCCATCATTTGCGACGAGAAACTCGTTCGGATACCCTACGGAGATGAAGTGCTAACAATAGAAGGAGACAGAAGTGACAGAAGAAACGCTTCAAGATTGCATGTCATTTCCTGTACCAAGGTGTTAAGGTGTATCGAGGAAGGATGTCATATCTTCCTAGCACAAGTCACCGGAAAGGACGAAGACGAAGGAGAAGAAAAACGTCTGGAGGACGTGCCGATAGTAAGAGAATTTCCTGAAGTCTTTCCCGAAGACTTGCCAGGACTCCCGCCGCTCCGACAGGTTGAATTTCAGATCGATTTAGTGCCTGGTGCCGCTCCAGTGGCAAGAGCACCTTATCGATTGGCTCCAACGGAACTTCAGGAGTTATCAAACCAGTTGTCGGAACTTGCGGAAAAAGGGTTCATCAGGCCAAGCTCGTCACCATGGGGAGCACCAGTCCTGTTCGTCAAGAAGAAAGACGGAACCTTCAGGATGTGCATTGACTATCGTGAGTTGAATAAACTAACTATTAAGAACCGTTACCCACTCCCGAGAATCGATGACTTATTCGATCAACTTCAAGGTTCGAGTGTTTATTCAAAAATCGACTTAAGGTCAGGGTACCATCAACTAAGAGTTCGAGAAGAAGATATTCCCAAAACCGCCTTCAGAACTCGTTATGGACATTACGAGTTCCAAGTCATGCCTTTTGGGTTAACCAACGCACCAGCTGTGTTCATGGACCTCATGAACCGAGTGTGTAAACCCTACTTGGATAAATTTGTGATCGTATTCATTGACGACATCCTAATTTATTCCAAGAGTGCGAAAGAACACGAAGAGCACCTTAGGTTAATCTTGGAATTGTTGAAGAAGGAAGAACTGTATGCGAAATTCTCGAAGTGTGAGTTTTGGATACCTACTGTGCAATTCTTGGGTCATGTAATCGACAGTCAGGGCATACATGTAGACCCCGCTAAGATCGAGTCAATAAAGGATTGGGCGACACCCACAACTCCTACTGAAATACGCCAATTCTTAGGACTTGCTGGGTACTACAGGAGATTTATTGACGGTTTCTCAAAGATTGCCAAATCTTTAACTAAGCTAACCCAGAAAAACGCTAAGTTTGACTGGGGAGAGAAAGAAGAAGAAGCTTTTCAACTCCTTAAAGAAAAGTTGTGTAGTGCACCTGTTCTGGCCTTACCAGAAGGCAGTGAAGACTTTGTCGTATATTGCGACGCTTCACATAAGGGGCTCGGAGCAGTACTAATGCAAAGGGAGAAGGTGATAGCATACGCCTCTCGCCAATTGAAAACTCATGAGAAGAACTACACGACACACGATTTGGAGTTAGGAGCAGTTGTGTTCGCACTCAGAATTTGGAGACACTACTTGTATGGCACGAAGTGTGTCGTATACACCGATCACAAAAGCCTACAACACATCTTGGATCAGAAAGAACTGAACATGAGACAACGCCGATGGTTGGAATTACTCAATGATTACGACTGCGAAATTCGTTACCATCCGGGTAAAGCGAACGTAGTTGCTGATGCTCTCAGTAGGAAAGAGCGACCAAAACCTCTTAGAGTCAGATCCTTGGGTATGACCATTAGTTCACCTCTTCCAACCAAAATTCTCTAGGCTCAATTGGAAGCACTCAAATAGGAAAATCGTCCAAATGAGAACCTTTACGGAATGCCAGAAAGTGAAAATGGATTCGTGAAAAGGTCGGACGGAATCCTGTGTTTCAAGGAGCGAAGTTGGATACCACTCTACGGAGGAATTCGCGACGTCATTATGCATGAATCCCACAAGTCTAAATACTCCATCCACCCAGGATCCGACAAAATGTATCTTGATTTGAAGAAATTGTACTGGTGGCCCAACATGAAGGCCGACATTGCAACATATGTCAGTCGATGTTTAACTTGCTCAAAAGTTAAAGCTGAACATCAGAGACCCTCAGGTCTACTAGTACAACCCGAAATCCCCGAGTGGAAATGGGAACGCATAACAATGGACTTTATCACTAAGTTACCTAAAACCTCTAAAGGCTACGACACTATTTGGGTAATAGTTGACCGTCTCACCAAATCAGCACATTTTCTACCGATGAAGGAAAGTGATGGAATGGAAAAACTAGCTCAACTATACCTGAAGGAAATCATCGCACGCCATGGTGTACCAATTTCCATCATTTCGGACAGAGATAGCCGTTTCACCTCAAACTTCTGGAAATCACTTCAAGATGCTTTAGGATCTAACCTCGACATGAGCACCGCTTACCATCCTCAGACCGATGGACAGAGCGAGAGAACAATCCAAACACTAGAGGATATGCTAAGAGCATGTGTGATAGACTTTGGAAATGGCTGGGATAAACACTTGCCATTAGCCGAGTTTTCTTACAATAACAGCTATCACACAAGTATCAAAGCCGCACCATATGAAGCACTCTATGGTCGGAAGTGTAGATCACCTGTGTGTTGGGCCGAAGTTGGAGAAAGTCAACTTACTGGTCCGGAGTTAATCCAAGAAACCACCGAGAAGATTGTACAAATCAAAAGTCGACTACAAGCAGCTCGTGACCGTCAAAAGAGCTACGCGGATAAAAGGAGGAAACCACTTGAGTTCCAAGTGGGTGATAAAGTTATGCTCAAAGTTGCGCCATGGAAAGGCGTAATCCGTTTCGGTAAACGTGGAAAGCTAAATCCTCGTTATATTGGACCTTTCAAAATTCTTGCTAGGATCGGACCGGTAGCATACCGCCTTGAATTACCACAAGAACTCAGCTCTGTGCACAACGTGTTTCACGTGTGCAACTTAAAGAAATGTCTTTCCGACGAAACTCTTACTATTCCTTTGGAAGAGATCCAAGTCGACGAAAGATTGAATTTTGTCGAGGAACCCATTGAGATCATGGATAGGGAAATCAAACGGCTTAAGCAAAGCCGCATCCCGATCGTCAAAGTCCGTTGGAACTCTCAAAGAGGTCCAGAATACACGTGGGAACGCGAAGACCAATTCAAACGCAAGTACCCACATCTTTTCTCTATTTCACAAAGCAATCCTAACTGAAAACCGAGGACGGTTTTCTCTTCCAAGACGGGGAGGATGTGACACACGGTAAATTTTCACTAAAATTTAACTGATAATTAGTAATTCATTTTACTAAGCCAAATTTATTAAGCATGCATAAGCTTTGCCTGATCATTCGAGTAGATAACTCGCATACAGTAGATAACTGCATCACTCTTTCATTCATATCATTTTACGAATACTTTATTTTGTCTTATGACTTAAATTATAAGACGAGAGGTTATCTCGTTTTCCCTGATGACCGACACTGCACGCGTACCGACACAATGATAAGGAATTGATAAAACAAATGACAAGCCATCGTAAAGAAAAACATTACAAAAATAATAATGCCTCCGATGCGTAACCATATGATGTTACATCTAAAAGTTATCAAACATTGATACTTTGGTCACAATATGACTTCACGGGACACGAAAGATTTAACACATTATCACTTAAACAATAACTTTTATAAGACTCTAGTACAAACATACCTAGGTATAATGAAGATGCATACCTTCTATACAATAATCACCCTACCAACATATACTTACAACAAACAAAAAAAAAAAAGAGAAGAAAAAGAAATGAATGAATAAATATGTAAATAAGAAGTGGTAGTCTTTTCCCTTGCCTCTTTTCCTTCACACGGAACAAACGGGAATCAAGAAACAGAAAAAGAGAAGATAACAATCTTCTTCTTCCCTAGGCCTGCTTCTCCTCTTCACACGCCTCCTAGGCCGAATCTCCCCAAATTAGTAAATCCACACACCTCTTCCTAATATTCCTCCTCTACCTTTACTAAATCTATGAAAGATAAGCTTCCCCAAATCCTCCTTGGTGCGCCGCTGCTATTCAAAGGAGTCCAAGAAAGATCAAGATGAATCACAAAACAAATCTTTACATCAATCCAAGAATCGTTTAGTTTTGGAGGTTAGCTATTTTCGGCTTCAAAACAAATTGCAAGATGAGAAAGTTAGCCAAAAACTACTCTTGTGTTCTCCTTTTAAACCCAGCCGAGACCACCCAAGAGAGTCACACCCCAATCCCACTACGAAAAGTTAAGAGAGCTCTAAGGTGTGAAGAAGATCTTGCTCGTGTTAATCCGGATCATTTGGGTTTGTTGTGGTGTTAGACTCTTGGGTTGGCCTTCGACTTCATTATCCTCACTTTTGTTGTAAGAACTTACTCCAACCTTGTAATTTGTTAAAATTTATGAATTTAGTTGTTAGAAAAATTGATAATTTGATTGTAAGGTTAAGCGTTATTCGAGGTTGAGAATCCGTTTGTATATCGGTAAATGTTTTGGGTGTTGAAATTAATTTGGTCTTTTACTTTGTTAAATCTTGGTTCTGTCGAGATGTAGAAATCCAAGGATTTGTGAAAGTTAAGTGTTTGTTAAGTCTACTAGTAAACATTGGTATTGAATCTAGAAGTTTGATGTTAGTCCTAGCGCTTGGTTTAATTTTCGGAAACTTGCGTTGGGTGGTAAACCCAAGTCGAGTAGTACTCGACCCTCCCGTGGTCTACCTGCTCCATTAAAATGCCTCACATAGAATTGGAAAATGAACCCACTTCGAGACACATAACATCCCGTAGTAAACCCGAAGGTGCTCTCTAGCGAGACAATATGTTTGGTAGAAGTCTAAAATATTGTCAAGCGATCTTGGCGTTTCGAGTCTAAGTTATACTAGGACCAAATAATGCCTTGAAGTCAAAAACAACCACACTAACATTCTATGTACTTGCTGAAATGTGCTCAAGTAGAACTTGATTTAGGTCCGTTCGATCAACCGAAATAGCACTTGGTTATTCTCTTTCTCGTAAAAAAAAAAAGTGAGTTAAATGTTCCCTTTTATTTAGTGATAAGAATGCTTGGGTCGAAACCATGAAAACCCCACTGTGGTTATCACCACAGTGGTACAACCTTACTTTTCGAAAACAAGTTTTGATAAGTTATCATTGGTCTTGCGAGTTTAAACTCTTGTCGAGAAGTCTCGGCTTCACAAGCCTAAGTCATGTATACTAGCTTCCTAGTCAAGAAACCTCGACTTCCCGATCTAGAACAAATTATGGTTGAATCATGTCGTGGGTCCTAAACTGGTTGTTTCGAAGTCTTGTGTCAAATGAAACCATAATGGTACTACAAACTTGGTATAAACTACTTGTGAAATCATAACCAAACCTGTGCAAAGTCTTTCTTGGGTCACAATTGGGCCGCAGCCCACGTTAGTCTTCCAAGTGCACCATCTTTGGGCCGAAGCCCTTTTCTTGTTCATATGTCACTTCGGGCCTAGGCCCAACGCCATACCCATCCTGTCGGGCTACAGCCCAGTTGTGATAAGCGAGTACCCATATGGCTGTTGAATATTCGTTTAAAAAAAAAATTTATACGGCTTATCAAATAAAACCCGAAGAGTTTAATCGAAGTCAAATAACTAAACTCGTTTCCGCATATTCCTTCCATTCATTTCGTTGCCTATTGATATAACGTCACGTGTAAAGTCTTGACACAAGTAAACAAGTGAAATGGTTTTAAATATAAGGAAACAAGTGTTTATCAAGATTAAATGTCAAATGTGTTCGAGTAAACACATTTATGCCAAGTAATCTATTAGTCGTGAATTGTAAATGTTAAGAACAAATCTTGGTAATCAAAAAAAAGGACCACTAAATCATTTTGTAAACCAATAAATTTGAGAGTTTTCAACTTCAACGTAAATATTTTCTAAACACAATTAGAAAATAAACAACCTAATATTAGTTTCGACAATATCATCTTGCGTCAACTAAAATAAGTATATACACATTTATATACTTACTAGTGGAACATTGTAATTATTTTCATATCAAACTTTGGATATTAAAACCATATTAATGTCAAAATGAAAAGTATATATACTTCGTATACTTACTAGTAAAATCATTTTAACAAATTTTACAAACGTATTTTTGTAATAACATAGTTATAAAAACAATTGAACTACTTTAAGTAAGTAATACTTAAAACAATGAACTAAAATGTTGCCCTCCGTATCTAGGTCGCGTGTCGGTGCCGCTCCACAACCATCACAAATCCCACATTTGGATTGCACTTTTGCTAAGGTGAGTTTCATAGCCCCACTTTTACTTGATAAATTGTTTTATACATTTTGGGGTGAGAAATATGCAAAACATTTTATGGACCAAAACTATTACCTGATTACTATTACGTGGTTTAGCCTAAGCCCTTATGTCCCTAAGAGAATGCCCTTCTCATGAACCGTCAATTCCCAATTGGGAAACGCGAATGTTATAAATAGATCTATTGAGGGTGACTCCTCCGTTCGGTTGGCCATGCTTAGGCCAAGGCGAAACGTATACCATGTCGGAATCAAGTGTTGAGGGACAAAACACTTGCTATGGGCCCCTATATTGTATGACATCTTTTAGCATACAGAACTGTCGTAGTATCGGTTGCATGAACTTAGAGCTAACGTAATAGACTTTCATCCATATATCATTATATTCGTTGTAATGATTATATGACTTTGATTATGGTCCAAACTTACTATTTTAATTTAAACCTATGAACTCACCAGCTTTTAGCTGACCTTTTTAGCATATTTTCTCAGGTGTTTAAGTTATGTTCATGAAGGCAAGGCAAGAAGCGGATGTATGGTCGTAGTAGTACTAAAGAAGTGTTTTCACACAAAAATGATGTTTTTACTTTGGGACCACTAAATCTAATGGGATGTACCCATTTATTTAAATTGTGTTGTAAGACAGCGTTTTAAAACTATTTTATGAAATTAAACGGAGTATGTATTCCGTTCTTTATTACTTGTGTTATGATTCACCAGTTTCGTAACACTCCCAATAACACGTATGCTTCCGCTAAACAAATTTGGGGGTGTTTCAAAAAATCCCACCATCGCATGTGGCGGTGGGTTATTCTCTATGGTTGTTCGCGCGTGGTGGCCTAGGTGGAGGTGGTCCACCACTTTTCGTAGTGTTCAGCCTTGAGCATAGACTAAGTATGAATTTGTAACCAACTAAAAACCAAAATCATTGGCCACAACACTAAGACCGGATGTAATGGCACTACGCGCAGTCCTTTGACTTTGGCACTGGTTTAATGGTCTGTATCACCAAACGGTTTGCAATTTTATTTTATTTTCTTATTTTATTTTTTTATTTTATTAAAAAAAAGTAAAAGAAAAACTGTGAGTTATGTTTGTATAAAATGTGATATTTAGATGTTTGAGGATGAGTTTAATGGTATGTTTGATGGTAATGTGACATAGTCACAGACGTGAAATTGATACGTTCGATGACCATTGACCATTACAGGCTAGGTTAAAAGCAAGGTATTAACCAACTGAATTCGTAACTCATTCTCAAAATCTAACTCATAATATTCATCATTTTTACCAACTTCAAACTCTAGTGGCATTAACATCTTTACAGCTCAGACTTATAAAATCAATAAGTATCTTGTATGAGAAGAATATATGCTCTCGTTAAAACATCTTAATGCATAAGTCATAAAAAAAAATGTTAATTTTATCACATCTTATCTTAATATATAAACATTTACTAAAAAGCTAACATCATAAACTCTTTTCAAAGGAGAAAAAGTTCATTTACCACCTGAATAAGCTTTTGATATTATTTTGGAAAACTTCGTCTTTTGTAAAACAACGTAACTTTATAATATGTCAAAATTCTTATAAAATCATGTTTTCTTTTCTTTTTTTTTTTTTTTATTCTGTATTACTATCTTTTCGATCATTTTATTCATGAATACAACATCAGCAAACTAATGAAAGCGAAACAATTTGTTCATTAGCTAGCTAGACATATGATAACTGTCGACGTAAGAGATTGTTATTAAGTTCCGGGGCAAATTTAGCTATATTTTGCTTGACTGCTTGAGCATGGACGGACTTTAGTGGAGACTGAGGAGGGCCGTGACTCTCCCAAAACTTTGAGGTTTATATTTGCGAGGCTTATTCTTATGTCAGAATTTTACATAAAACAGCCGAACGTTGTCAAAAAAGCCAAGTGAACACGGATACGAAGATGAAGAAATAAATAGAAGTTCGAAACAATACATCAAATTAAAGTCACCCTGCAAGAAATGATTAATTTGTCACCTTCGCATTTATTAGATGATAAATATTTGGCCCAAGCTCGCCTTGCGCTTATGGTCCATTAAGGTTTTATTATGATCTTCTATTTGTACTTTATAAGTAGTTTATCATTAATAAAGTTTAACCCACGGCGCGAATGATAAATATTTGGCCCAAGCCTGGCTTGTAGTTCTCTTCTATTTGTATTCTATAAGTAGTTTATCATTAATAATGTTTAACCTACGTGATTTTTATTATTTAACACGCATTTGTTTAGAGTCAAAGTTTTTTACCTTTTATTTTATAACCATCGTTTTCAACCCCGCTGTGCGGAGTTTCATTCCATCGTCAAACATACTTAAATTAGGTAAAGTCTTTTATTTTTCGGAAAGCTGTGGAGTGACCACTTCAAAGTTGTTCGCACCTAATATGAATTGAATGTAAAATCTCTCACATTTTAGTAATGATACGTAGAGTCACTCGGTGAAGTTGCTAAAGAGTCAAAATTTATAGAATCGCTTCATCTTAACTACAATCTACATATATATAGTTCAGGTTCAAACTTGTTCATGAAAGGTTGGCTCCAAATGTATAGCGAGCATAGGCTAAGGCGCAGTTGCCGAGCTTACTAAGGCACATTTGAGGTCTTATCGAGTTCCCAAGAGTTGTGTTGTACGTAGGTTTGACATGCATATTTTGAGCTAGTTAAAGTCTAGACCGCGTTATTATCATCTAATCAAAATCATAACTGAACTATGATCACATCGTTCTTACACTTTCAAGTCCTGATAAATAACTTACTTGAGTCATTATAAACGATATGATTATACCAATAAAAAATAGAGAGACTATATTCTTATACTTGCTTCAAAGTTTTGTTTAAACTTTATTCTCTAAAGTGGATTACAACCCATGTAAGCATTCTTATTAACAATATACGTTCTCCACTGATTGAGCTAATCATACTCGTGACTCTTAGACATTAATAAAGAACTAAGAACACTTGTTAATATTATACTAAGAATTACCAAATGTCATAAGGATATATATTGCTGATATAAGTATAAATGGCTAAGTATCTTGACTGAGCTAGGCAGGACGGTTAACCAAAAGATCCTACATGATGCAGACATGTTTGAGCTTGCTACAAATGGATGTTAAGTTGCATTATTTCCCAAATAACAAACACAGTCCGCCGGTTCGGTTCACAACATAACAAACAAAGATATGCCTCTTTTGATGTATATATTTTGTAACATTGAACTGGTCCTAGGACGGCCAACACTCGGTCAATCAGTGAACTACTATATAAACAAACCTACATTTTCACCATATAGACCACAAGTACTCATAACTCCACAAAGACCACTTGTACCCTTGCTCGTCGAAAAAATGGCTCGTGGTCTTTTCTCATTTGTGGTCCTAGCATTGGCATTGACCGTTGCGTTGGCTGCAGACCATAGTCCTCTTCAAGACTTTTGTGTTGCGGATATGAATGGTCAAGGTATGCTAATGATCTGTTGCTTATAAGTGGCATAATGAAATGGGGAAAAAATGGGTGTATAATGCTGATTGTCTAGCGGGTCAACACGAATACGGGTTACACTAGTAAATTTTAGTACATGTTAAAACGCATTGGGTTAACCTGTTTTAATTAAGCAATTTCATGTAATTTAATGTTTAATACTTTGGTGTTAATTGTGGCAGTACGAGTAAATGGATTCCCTTGCAAGAACCCAAGTAGCGTTCAAGCAAACGACTTCTACTTTGGAGGCATGCATATTAGGGGCAACACCTCCAATGCCGTGGGATCAAGTGTGACCCCAGCGTTTGTGTTCCAAATACCGGGGTTAAACACACTAGGGATCTCACTAGCGCGTCTTGACTTTGCACCTTGGGGGCTCATCCCACCTCACCACCATCCTCGTGCTACTGAAATCTTGACTGTGTTGGAAGGCCAACTTGAAGTTGGATTCGTGACATCAAACCCTGAGAACCGTCATATTTCAAAAGTACTAAATAAGGGTGATGTTTTTGTTTTTCCTGTAAACCTTATACATTACCAACGTAACGTAGGAAACACATATGCGGTTGCAATGGTGGGGTTGAGTAGTCAGAACCCTGGAGTGATACTGACTGCAAGCGCGGTTTTTGGTGCGAAGCCAGATATATCAACAGATGTACTTGCAAAGGCATTCCAAGTGAGTGATGACGTTATTACTGATCTGCAACTTAAGTTTTAATTTCAGCGTGCTTCAATATCTGTTAGAATCGATTGTACTTCAATGTTTCAACAGGAGCTACAGCTAAAGTATGGATCTGTTCTGTGTTTAATGATTTAAACCCAATTTAAACAAGTTTGTTATCCGCAAAACTTATTTAGACTCACTTCTTACATGGAATACATGTTAAACTGTTGGTCATGTCCCAAGTTACGCCAAAGATCATACTTCTTATACAGTTCACATATGGACTTCACAAGAAGTCAATCTATCATATTTCTGCCTGACTTTAGTCACACTTAATATGCATACATGGTTTAAACATGCTATTTCTTATCATATCTTATATTAAATTGAAAGTAGATACATCATGATTAAAGATTGACAGAAAAGGGTTATATGCTGCACCCACTACAGATGAGGTGCTTACTCACCAATAACTATATCATCATCCTCTTAATGATGATTTAGTGATACCTTGTTTCTTTACTTCAAAAATGATACACATTGTTAAGTTTACTGTATTGAACAAAAACCGCTTTAGGTTCTGAAGATACAACCTTGGTATTTCGCTACTTACTATCATAACTCGCAAATGGTTACTTCGTGCAAACAACTTCCCTTATGGGAAGGGCTCCAGCCCCGTGGATTAGTCAGCTAGCGGAAACCACGGCTAAGACGGCTTGGATTCAAACTTACCAATCCATCAACAACACGTCACTTTGTAATACTAGGGCCGAGCAAAACAAACCAAATCGAAAAACCAAGCCGAACCGGTCTGACCGAAACCGAACCGACCATAACAGGTTCGGTTTTCGGTTCTATATATTTACAATTTTTGGTTTTGGTTCGACTCAGTTCGGTTCAAGCCAAAACTGAGAAAAACACACCTAAATTGTATAAACCGAACCAAACAAACTAACACAAAACCAAACCGAGTCACTTCGGTTCATGTTTTTCACAAAACCGGTTTTGGTTCGATTCGATTTGGTCGGTTCAGTTTTAACCCCATGTTTAGCCCTACTTTTTACATCATAAAGTGTACACATGTTAAAAATGGCAATCAGCCAATCAAGTCGGTCTTTAGACCTACTCCACTTTTTTCTGCTTGAGAATAATCACTTTAGTAACAGTTTATCTGAACTCATCATGTCATACATTTCTCTAGACAAAACATACTTTCCACACCGAAATTACCGGCAAAAAAAAAAGTAAAGTAACATAAGACTCATACAAAAAAAACATTGCCACATTTATTTTTTATAAGGAAGTAGTACTATGACCACTTTTGGGACACCACAAAAGAATATTGCTATAGTTATTTTGTAAAGGAATATAATAACCACTTTTGGTGTTTGCTACCACATATATGTTTATAACTTTATGTATCATATTCATAACCACTTTAGGTTATATATACACAAATCCAATCATGATTTGCTATATATGCTATATATTATATATTCCACTCAAACAAAATGACAGTTCATTGACAGGCTAAAAAAAAAAGAGAAGGTATTATTGCTTTTCATCATAAATAAATGCATCATATTCTCCTTTACAAAATACAATGTTTTTCTGTTTTATGCCCACCAATCCTACAAATGAATATGTCCACCATTTCAAAGAATATTTTTCCCCCTTTCTCCACTATATCTACATATATCATATGATGTATATATCTACCCTTGAATCGAAAAAACAAAAAAAAAGAATGATAAAAAAAATTTACCGACAGGCTGTACGTGAACTCCGTGTAAATAGAAATGAATTCTACCTCTCGATGGTATTTGAATGAGGAGATGAAACACGGGTTTTTATTGGTTTTAGCTTCAACCCCATGCTTTCGGGAGAAAGTAGCTCCGGGGAGATGCATGACGGACTTAGTGGGCTCCTCGGGCTGCCTGTGAAGGGGCTCGGCCTATAAAGTCCATACCCCATTAGAAAATACTCCATGGGTATCAACATTGCATGTGGTTGCTCTTCTGTCACCATTGATCCACAAAATTGGACCTGCATAAAGTCAAAGTCAAAACCAGTGCTGTCTTATTTCCAATTTTGATTGAAATTTTGAACTTTTTAAGATTTAACGATTTTTATATTAAATCAATAAATTCAAACCATTTTTTAAGTGTTTCGTGTATAACTCAATAGAGTAGCATCTTTAGTGCCAAACATCAGAAATTTAGGCCAAGTAGGTTACACTACCAAGTCAAGACCACTAAATTTAGGAATAGAAGCTTCTACTGTTTAATGTCAAACCTAGCACTTCTAAAGTAACTGTTGAAGCTAGACAATAGTAGATATGCCAAGAAAACAATAAATAACGTACCTCAACTAAAGCACTATATCTTCTGTCCAATTTTCCAGTCATGTGAAGTGCTTCCGCATGAAACGGAGAGCTGTCCCCGACAAAGATAAGTGTTCTACATTTTAGTTTCTTTAAACCTTCGGTGATATCAGGTCTACTATCAATTGCTTGAAGATACCGCCACACATTAATGCTCTGTCTTTCGTCCAATAACTGCAACAACAACAAAAAGAACTCTTAAGCTTAATATACAACTCAATAAAAAGCAGATATTATATTAGCATACAAACTTAATACACCAACCTTTCTGCATGATTGAACTATATCTGATTCTGGGATTTCTGGATTACCACGAACTTCCTGATTTAATCAACAATGTTTCATCAATTAAAATCTACAAAAATATAACGAGACATTACAAAAACGAACTCATGGCAGGAAATAGGAATGTACCTTGCTGAAGTATCTTTGAAGTAAACATTCTTTCAATAATCCACACATACCATAGTAATAGAGCAAATTTGACATCAGCTACACATTAAAAGTAACAATACAGTTAATACAAATTGGTGGGTCCAGGAGGGTATCGTAAAAAGGTCTAAATGGAATTCTTTTATGCGTGGCGAAATAGATAGACACAATTTATTGATTGATCCGGAACACTTTTTGTGTATGTTCTTTTATATTGGAATATATTAACTAGCGTGTTGAATATTGTTACAAACATCATAAAAATTTAATAACCTATACCCATATCATAAGAAAATCTGCCGAAATTACCACCTCTAGTTTGTAATAATTTATTATTAAACCATCTAGGTTGCATAACGGAAAAAGACTAACCTTATTGTAAAACCATTCAGTCCACGAAGGTGCTTTGCAGAGAGGAGAAACAAGTATTAAACCAGTTACTCTGTCTCTATATTTCGTCTGTGATATCAAAACATCAGTTAGTCAAACAAGGCCATAACTTTAGTCAGACTGTAAGCCTGAATAATTTAGGAAGTTAATAAGCAGTCATACCGCAAAGAGGGTAAGGATATAGGCACCCGCCATTGCCCCCATGCACATCACTGCACCAAGCCTAAAATAACCCAAAGTGATATTCTTAATACTTAAAATACAAACGTAGTATATTATACCAAGATAAGTGATAAACAACTTACCCAAAATAATTGAGGACCTCTAGAATCTGATCACAAAGATCCTCCACCGACAGAATGGGATCATCGGGACAGATGGCTGCTGCTCCTAACTGCAATGACTCTTGTACAAATCCCAGAAGAGATATTTTACGTTAATAATCTAGTTCATAATGGTGCGTTTTATAAAATAAAATTCACGGTAGCTTTTATACGTGCCAAAAGTTAGTGGTGTTTGGAATATAATAGAATTATTTATTTACCATAAAACGTCATCCCTTTTTTCTTAAGGATAATTACTTTTTAGTCATTTCATCTATTGATTCCCTAATTATAAAAATTTGTCAAACAGTTAAGCAAGTGACTATAAGATTAAGCCCGTTCACTGACCTCATGCCCAGGTGGACTGATATGATATATGCAGAAATTATGAAGGAGTAATGAAGCTGCCTCGGGACAGAAGAATAATCCTTGGAAACATAACATATCTGTCAACAAAAACAATCTTAATTAGACCAAACACATACATAAAATAGCAAAAAATAAATCATCAGGGTTTTTATATTGCTTACGATTTAGAGCTAAATCGGGATATGTAATCAAAGGTGGCTTTTCTTGGTCTCCATACACAATAACCGAAACTGAACCACGGCCAGTCCGAATGATATGTTCCTGAAAACAAGTTTCACGGCACATTTCAATCACCAATATCACGAGATGCATAAAACTGTTGAAATTTAAAACTCCTAAAAAAATCAGTTATTCTAAATAGAGATGCGACTTAGTTGTATATGAACATTGTTATATTCCATATGGAGCGGGCAGACCAATATTATAAACAATCTAGAAACTACACAAAAACAAAAAGGACGAACATGTTGTCATTGGTCTGTCGACATGTCAACGTAAGTTTATATTATATTGAAAAATTCCATGATGATTGAGCTTGATAATGACGCGTAAACTAACAAGAAAATACGATTGCAACTTCTAATTCGTAACAAAAGAAGTAAAGCGACATATATGCCAAGATAATGATTTTTAACCTCAAGAAAACGACAACGTAACACAAATGCTTTTTATGATAGCAAGTTTTTACCATTAAAACAAGAATCTTAAATTAAAACTTAAGCCAAGTCAATAAATATGAAAAAGAAATCAACAACAAAATAACAGCAAATAACTGCTATGATACAACGAAGGTAACTTGACATAAATAACGCCGTTAAAACTTAAAATACAATCCTTCCAAAAAAATGGAATTTTTGGAATTTATAAGAATTAAAATCGAAATAAAGATACAAACAAAGGGAGACACTAATGAGACAGCTAGCAATTTTTGACAATATACATAATGCAAGAACATCTTTGCTTTAAATAAAAACAATCTTTTATTTAATATTCCAAGATTTTAACAATAAAACTAAAAGTCAAACAGATCTACAATTCCATAAGTCACTAATTCACAGCTCAAAAATAACTAAAAAACCTACAAATCAAGAACACAAAAAGGAGTTTCTAAATTGGGAATGAGCATGGAATCATCCCAAAAGTACATCAAGAAAACCACT
This sequence comes from Chrysanthemum seticuspe, assembly GCA_019973895.1. NCBI lineage: Eukaryota > Viridiplantae > Streptophyta > Magnoliopsida > Asterales > Asteraceae > Chrysanthemum > Chrysanthemum seticuspe. Next base: position 343,924,124 of record BPTQ01000005.1, on the reverse strand, counting down.
AATTTGTAATAATACTCCATTGAGTCTTTCATCAAACACATTAATTACAATATTGTCAAACCAAAAAATACCATAAAATCACAAAAGACTAAAAAAATCCAAAAAAGGGTATTTATAATTTTATTTTATTTTTTTAAATTGCAAAAAAGGAGCTTTTCATCTACAATACACAAACTGAATAAAAAACCTTCAAAAACACCTTAAAATTAGCTAATTTTTAAATGGGTATTCATTAAATCAATCATATTACACAAAAGATTAAAAAAAAAATCAAACTGACTTAATAATCAAATGGGTATTCATAAAATCAGCCATTTTATTTAAAAAAAAAAAAAAAAAAAAAAAAAAAAAAAAAAAAATCACAAAAAACCCATAAAAAAAAAAAAGCAAAACCCATTGAAGCATTTCATCAAACACCTTGTCTACAACACAAATCCACCTCAAAATGAGCCAAGAATCAAATGGGTATTCATTAAACCAATCATACTAACAAAAAGATCAAAAAAAACCAATAAAAAAAAGGCAAAACCCATTGAGGCATTTCATCAAACACCTTGTCTACACCTAAAAAAAAGCTTAAAAAAACAAATAGGTACCTTGCCGCCAAGATAAATGGTTTCCATATCAACAGAGACGGAATCACTTGAATCCGCCATTGATGTTCTCTTTCTAGAATCCCCCCACCACCTCTGTGTATGTGTGTGTGTTTATGTGTGTGTGTGTGTGTTTTTGGGGTTTTATTAATTAATTGCTTTGTCTAGAAAGTAGTAAATAAAAACAGTCTCTCTTATCATTTGTTTTTATAAAATTTATTTATAAGAAGATGTGCTTCGGTGGCTTATATACGAAGCAATTCTTTCCTTTTTTATTTTCTTTCTTGCATTTATGATTTTCCCTTTTTCTTTTTGTCAATCAAGAAGTATTTTCTTTTCTTTAAAATAAAATAATATAATAAATATATAAAACACGAGCTTTGCTACATCACAAAACATTCATAAAACCAGTGTTTTAAAACCCGGATTGATCCGACCGGTTGAACCGTGAACCAGTCGAATGACCAGAAAGCGGTTTGAGCGAAAACCCGAGTTGAACCCAGGGACGTATCTAGCATGTAAGAGTGGGGGTAGGCGCCCCCCCTGGCTAGCCGAAAAAGTTGATATTTTAGTGTAATTTTTATTTAATATTGTCCTTTTTTTCAAAAGTGACCCCTACCAAAAACTCATATTGCCCCCCACTCATATACTAAAATCCAACATTTAACTCTTTAAAGCCTTATAAATCTTTCATGTCTAAGTAAAAATATTCGATTTATCATTACGTTTCTAGTTTTTCTTTCGCATTTTGTTGCTATCGTAAAAAAAAAATTGCCCCCCACATCCTATTTTTCTAGGTCCGTCACTTGAACTGCCGGTTGAACCATGATCCGGTAGCTCGGTCAGGTCGATTAAAAACCAATTTTTTAAACATTGCATAAAACACATTTACTTAAAACTTAGAAATTAAGTAATGTTTTCATACTAAACTACCCTTACTTATAAGCTGGAATTCAATATATTAATTTTTTTAAACTACTTAATCAATTTAAACCACTAACTTTTCACTCTCACTTATCAGTTACGACACCCATATATACGTAAAAAAAAATTCACCCTTACTTATCAGTTACGACACCCATATAAGTTGGAATTCAATACATTATTGCCACTATGCGTTGGGTAATCGTATGGTGATTTCATAATATACGTTTAGGTTATCTTACGTATTTAAATGCTAAAAAAACTTCGCAGGCGAAATTAATTATTGCTAAAATTAGAAATGTAGATGGAGATATAAAGAGAGATAAAACAAATATATTATTTTATTAGCTGCATGAGATTTTAAAAGATTATGAAATATTTTTTTTTCTTTTTAAATAAATCTTACAAAAAACTAATCATATATTTTTCATAATCTTGTTTGTCAAAGATACCTTAATTTATTAATTTATGATCATCTTGCATATATTGATATCTGTCGCTAGAACACTTTTTTGATGAGCATCATTGTTGTACTGTAAAATCTTTTACTCTAAATGAAATGTATATGTACGTGATATTATGATTTGAACAGGTATTAAAATATACTTATATAGTTATTACAAAGATAAAGAGATTATGTTTATGTTTGTGTTTATGTGCTTATTTAGAAGTGATAGAGTTTATAACTTTATATTAAGAAACCGATGACTCAATGCTTGGACATTATGATATTCTCACAAGAGGTCTCGAGTTCAAATGTCGCTATGTACCCATTTTTAACGTGTTTACCACAAAATTATTTATTTAAACCTTTTTTTTTTCTTAATTTGAAATTATAATACTCCGTATCTGTTTGGCTAAAAACCGTTTTTACTTAAGTAATTTTTTTATACAAGATACGATTACATATGGTATTGTTAAACACGACACTCCTAATTGAGTTATTAAACATCATGTTTGTCTTTGTTAAATAGTTTTGGGCATAAATTCTTGTTTTGTTAAAATTGGTTATCTGATCAAGTTAATACTATCTCTAAACTCATATACGAGCACGCGACTAATTATTTACGTCTTGATACAACATAAGAAACGACCATTATTTCATGCAATGTCTCTTATTAGAACTAGAATCGCATAAATGATACTACCTCTGTCCCAAATTTATTGTCCTCTATTGACTTTTTCGGTATTTCTTTCTCAACTTTGACTATAAATATTTTTATTTGTGCTATATAATTTTTTATAAAAATTATACCAAATGAAAATACATTTAAAACTCAATCCGTTCATATATTCTGTATTATGTAATGTAAACAAAAGTACTTAAGGTCAAAGTTGAAAAGTAAAGACTGAAAAAGTCAAAAGGGGACAATAATTTTAGAACGGAGGGAGTATTAGTTAATCAAAATGATATGCTATGTATCTTATTAGAATTGATTAGAAACATGATTACATGAATTTAGTTATAAATATTGTACTTATATATTACTCCATTAAAGTATTACTAATATGCAATGTATGTGAAAAAACAATTTTTAAAAGAGACAAAAATTGTATAAAGAAATGATGAGGTGCACCGACGGTATGCAGTCACATGGAAAGATAGCGATTTATCCGTCGCTATTTAACGGCTGTTTGTTAACTCAACCATGGTTACCGACACCATTGCCAACCCCCACTTTAAACGTCGTCGTCACGTATATTAATTTTGTACACGTTTTATTTTCTTCTTTATGTCATTACAACTTCTTAATTAGGCCATTTAATTAATAATCCTCTGTCTATACAAACAGTTAACGCAAAATATATACAGTGAAACAGTTTGAGTCGTAATAAGTTACGTGCGTAAATCAATTCACTTTGCAAATTGATTTGACACTTATTTTTCTTTGCTTCTCTGTTTATATAAGTCGGTCAAGCATATGTTTTCTCAATAAGAGCAGCCAGTAAGGCTGCAATTCACACGCCAAATGCACCTCAAAATTATCAATGGCTAGCCAAATGTCATATCATCATTTGTGCCATTCGTGAGCCAAGGGTATTTGAGCTAGTAAAATGGTTCATGTCATTGGTTTCTTGTGATTTTTTTCATTTTATTATTATTATTATTATTATTATTATTATTATTATTATTATTATTATTATTATTATTATTATTTTTGTATTGTGAGTGAGTGGGTATTTTTAATGAGGTATTTTGTGGGACTCAATAAATGTTAGTGGTGTGTTATGAGGGATGATATTTTAGTTATTGGTGGGTTAATGGGAGGTGTATGATGTGACGCTGAGGTGACATACCAATAACGTATTAACGGTTCCTCTCATACCTTGTGCTCTAATTACATACATCCATTTTTAATATGATTTAGGTTACCATTTAATTATAATTAAGTGAATAAAATGATTTGTTTGCTATGTGTACACTATCAACTTAAACTTGTGTTACAGTATGTTCTTGTAAGGGTGTGCAATGACGAGCATGACTAAGTTTATTGGAAGGGGCTAAAATATAATTGTTTCATTTTGAAAGGGCTAAACATTAAAAATACTCTTGTAATAGTGTCTTGATAAGTAACATACAATGAAAAGTACATACGGTGATCATCTTTTTAAGAGGGCTACCACCCCTGCCTGCCCTTATGAAGGTCCGTCATTGAGGTTGTGTTATTTCTTATTTAGCCGTTTGATTTTATAACTCTACTAAAACACATAAACGAATCGATAATAACGAAATTCTAGCACTTAAACTAAATTAAAAAAATGAATATCATGCGCGACGGCAATGTTTAAAAGTAAGAATAAGTTAAAAAAAAATTAAGACTAAAATACACGGTTGGTCCCTAAACTTGGCAAAACGCTTCGTGTTGGGACAAAACTCAGCCTTATCATCGCCAGAGGTCCAAACCTTGGCCTTTAAATGCCAAAATCGTCCCTTGACCAGGATTGGGATAATCAAACCTAATTTTCTGGATTTCCTTCGAGGGTATAATAGACCATTCACATTTTTGACCCAACCTTCAACCCAGGGACCAATTGTGAGTATGGCTACTAGCCGTTTCTTCCCTGATACGCTTGCATTTAATTTCGCGGGAACCAATACACCCACCCAATAAACAACTTTACCAATCATAATACACCATTATCCAGAAACGTTAAACTGAAAATCGAAATCAAGAATATAAAGCCTCATTTCCAGAACTCAAAAGATCAACCCAACTTCCAATAAAACCATGTCGATCGATCGTATTAGCAACATACCAGATGAAGTGATTACTAACATTTTGAATCGGTTGCCTTTGTTAGAAGCGGTGAAAACCTCTAGTTTAGCGTGAAACTGGAGGTCTAAGTGGATTTTGCTCACCGATGTCATAGTTGATGAGGATTTCTTTTATTATTTAACATATGAGTTTGATGGGAGGCTTGTTACTAGATTCTTAAATCGGCTTATGGGTCCAATAAGAAAGTTTGTCTTCGCTGTAGAGCCAAGATCAATGATTGGAAGACAACTTTCATTATGAAGAGATTCATGAGTGGCTCTTGTTTTTGGCTGACCATGGAATTGAGGAGCTGATTATTACAAACTGGTATGGTGACCCAGTTACGTTCCCAACCCAACTTTACTCTCGTAGTGAGTTGAAACATCTTGTACTTCATGTTTGTTCTTTGGCTTCTCTGGAATATTTTCATGGCTTTCCAAATCTACTGAGCTTAGAATTGATTCATGTCAATTTTCTAAGCGGTACAGTTTGGGACTTTATTGCTGGTTGTCCCTCACTTGAGTCTCTTAAAATGAATCGTCCTAGTACAAACGAGATGAGAATAAGGGATATTGCAAATGTTAGGAATTTGAGGAAGTTAGATTTGAGATTCAGTCGTTATAATGTTGTGACGACAATCACAACATCCGATATCTTTCAGCTGACAAGACTTCAAAATCTTGGGACCCTTACATTGGATTTTGATGATTGCACGGTAAGAACAATTTGAGTTTTACACTTATGATTTTACAATGTTAAAGAAATGTGTAACAGTAATGACATTTAATCTTTATAACTTGTTGTAGTTGATACGGGAAGCTAATTCTAGGATGAATGTGCCCTTTCAATCCCTGATTAAACTTAAGCTGTCTTATGTCGATTTTGGGAATATTGTTATGTTATCGCTCATCATTGAAATGATTCGTGGATGTCCAAATTTGGAAATGCTGGATACCAGAGTAAGTGTTTTGGAGTAATGCATATGTAGCAAATAAACATTCCTAAATTGCCATGTTTGAGTATCTCTCAACACTATTTGATTTTTCAGGCTGCAAACACGCTTAGTGTTCTACCTTTGAAAAAATTTCCCAATGTTGTACACAGAAACACATTCAGCCATGGCAAGCTACAGACTGTGGTGTTTCGAGCTTTTCCCAGAATATAGCATGAATTAACTTTAATAAAGTTTATACTTGCGTGTTCACATTCCCTAAAGTCAATGAATATCAGGCTCAGCGATAGGAGTCATGATGGGAATGAAAATATCAACAACAACTGGGAGTTGGCTAGGAAGCTGTTGAAACTCCACCGAGCTTCCCCCACAGCCGTGGTAGATTTCTTTGAGTGGTTGTAGTTTATGTATGGGTTGAATACCCTATGACAATTAATGTTGCAAAATTGTTTTGGTATTTTGGTACACTATTTGTTTATATGGTTTGGTTAAAATTAGCTTGTTCATATGTTGTTGTTTGTGCGTATTGTAGGTGATGCAAGTTTGATAATAGAAAGTCAAACTTTCATTTAGCATTTCAATTTGATTGTAGGTAGTATTTGCAATTTGGGAGTGTAAAGTCAAAATCGCAAAACCATTACTCAATATTTGACTATGTAAAGTCAAAATTGAAAAACCATTACTCAATATTTATTTTGGAGTTAATTGATAATTTCATATGTTTTAGAAGTTTGACTTAACAAAGTCAAACTTCTAATGGTTTTGTGTTGTTTAATCTTTAACTAAGTTGTAGTTTACTTAAGTTGGCAACTTGAGGGACCAATTGTGTATTCTAAAGTGATTAATGGGCGGGAGTTTTAAGTATGACAACGGCAACCAAGACAAATTCAGGGACCGAGTGTGAAAAAAAAGTAACTATTAGACCCTTGACCGTCTCTTACCGGAGACGATATTAACTAGTGCACACCAAACGATAAACTCATCTACCACTTTTTCCACACACAAACAATTTTCCAATGGCAGGTTTCCCCATTTTAAACGAAATCATGGAGGTTGCTGATTCACCAAATTTGAATGATCGTATGGCTATCTGGTTTGAACAAGAGGCTGCCCAAGAAGGGATTCTGAAGAAGCTAGTTCTTCAGTGCATTCAGCATCTGAAGACATGAATTATCAAGCGTAGGGAGCTGATAGAAGAGAATCAAGCTCTAGGACCTCGTGGAATTGCGCTTGACTGTGTGGATGCGCTGACCAAAATCCAGTCGAGGCACACAAAGCAACTTGCCCAACTCATACAGATTGTTGGTCAAACAGATGAAGGTATTCGGTTCAACCAAGAGTTTGTTAAGAAAATGGCTGAACATAATGCCTGAATTTTGGGTTTTCCATGGGGTAGATAAAGACGGTCTTTTGGGTGATAGTTTTGGGAATATAGGTTGCTAAAAAGGGTATGTAAATTAGATTTGATGTAGTTGTTTATGATGTTTAACAAACTTTATTAATGATAAAATATTATTTGGGTTATGTGTTGTTTAATTTGTTCTTGTATTGTGATATTGGGTGTATTTTAGTGTAATTAGTATCAACAAAACCAAACATCCCCTTATATCAGCAAAACCAAACAGCCCCTTGTATCAGCAAAACTTTAATCAGCAAAACCAAACACCCCCTTGTATCAACAAAAGCAAAGGCAATGGTTTAAAAAGATGTGGTGAAAATGCAAATAGTTTAGCACTAAATCATAATGTATCACCAAACATCCCCTTGTATCAGTTAAACCAAACAGCCCCTTTTATCAGCAAAAGTTGTTACAGCAAAACCAAACACCCCCGTATCAGCAAAATTAGAGCCAGTGGTTTAAAAATAAGGGTTGAAAATTCAAACGCTTTAGCAGTAAACAACAATGTATTAACAATGGTGTATTGTAACATCTTGAATTTTGACTTACCCAAGTCAAACAAACTTATGAAAGGCAACAAATTGTAACTTACTATTGTGGTATGACTTGGGTAAGTCAAACCTATTAAGAAATGCAAAACAATTTCAAACACAATTACTTAAATAAGAACCCAATTTTTTTATTCATCGAGTTCATGTTCTCAAGAACTACAAATGTTTACTATCATCTAAACATACACTTAGCTAGACACACAACTCTCCCTATCATCGTTTTCCTTCTTTTCCTTAAGATATTTAAACAATATTTTCAGATTTTTAATCCTTTCTCCCAAATCGTTAAACTTTGATAACAAGATGTCAGCCTCTTCCTTCTCCTTCTTAACGCCCAAACCCTTTTCATTTGGGCAGTCTGCTTTCCTCAACGAACTCAACAAAGCCTTCCCCATATCGTTTTGTGCCATTATTTTTTTTTTGTTGCTTTGGGTAGAATATGTGTTGATTGTATTTTAGGGTTCAATGTTGGTCATAGCATACATATATGGTTGAAGGTTGGGTTACATTTTAACTAGGTTGGGTCAAAAATGTGAATGGTCTATTATACCCTCTAAGGAAATCCAGAAAATTAGGTTTGACTATCCCAATCCTCGTCAAGGGACGATTTTGGCATTTAAAGGCTAAGGCTTGGACCTCTGGCGATGATAAGGCCGAGTTTTGTCCCATCACGAAGCGTTTTGCCAATTTTAGGGACCAACCGTGTATTTTAGTCAAAAATTAATTAACGACTTATGTAGGATAGATTTAGTAAGACGTATATCTACTTGTGTAATGTAGCATCATCTATACTACATATAAAGAGTGTATGGTCAAATTTTAAAAGGTGAAATCCTGAAAGTCAAAGGTGGAGAAATTCATAGTGTAACTAATACTTTTATTAAAACACCTCTTTACTTAAAAGTAAAATAATTTATTCAAATTGTACAACCAATTAAAAACATATCTACCAAATTAAAAAAAAAAAAAAAAAAACTAATTAAAACACCCCTTATTAAAAAGTACAATAAAATTTTCACAATGTACAATTTAAACAAGTTACAGTACAATTTAAACAAGCTACAACATAATCCAAAATATAAAATAATTAAACACACTAATTAATGTTATTTTTAAAACACCCTAAAATGAAAAGTACATGTTATTATACACATTATACAAATTAATAAAACACACAAAGCTTCATACAAACTAACAAATTGATGGTATATATAGTTTTGAAAACCAAACCGGACCAAAGGGTTCAACCAGGAACTGGTGTTGCCTCCGGTTCGGCTAACCAATAAAAGTCATCCGAAAACGAACCAGGGTACCTGCCGCTAAAATGTGTTGGTACCATGCTATATTATATATAAAGAAAAAACCAAAAAGTAAAAAGTGAAAAGTTGAAACTAAAAAAAGAAATGTTGAAAACATATATTTTAAAAGAAAACTATTAATATACATCGAAAACCGGGTTGACCCGTGACGCTTCAAACCTGGCGGGTTGACCCGGTTTAATTTGACCCCGTTTTCGACCCAACCCATCGGGTTGACTCGGTTTAAATCGACCCGTTTTTCGACCGGAACGGTTCAACCGGTTGAACCACCCGGGTCGAACGAGTTTCAAAACATTATGTTTAATCCCCAAATCTTCAAACTTTTATTATTTTACGTTTATAACCCATAAACTTTTTTTTTTATCATTAAACGATCTGTCGCTATAAAATCATGTTGCTATGCACGGGTACTCGTCTAGTAAATATAACTATTCCGTTTTTATCAAGTGTCATTTAATTTTTTTATGAATTTAAGACAAAAAATTATCATCAGATGTTCACTTGTGGCGACAATAGTTACTATAATTGCTAAATTCAAACGCCATTTTGATAAAAAGTTAAAAGTACATATTATTTTATCATATTGACAAATGACCCCTGATTAATTCTTTTATTTATTCGGAAGATTTGTCAAACACGATAACATAATATTAATCTAGACACGAAACTCGTATACACTATGATATATTAACTAGCAAAGTTTTATATCTTTAGCCTATGTGAGACAAGCATGTTTGTAGTTTTAATTTTTTTTATAATAGCATGTGTCTATCGGTTGTTGAATGTGCTTATTTACACGTAATAATGAAGATGATCGAACATATGTCCTATAGTATTTGAGTTTTAAGGCCACGATTACGGATAGTTCGAAAATAACTCAGTGTTATCATATTAATATCAACAAAGACATTTCTATATGAAATGATGCAATATTGTGCGTGAACAAGATTTTTTCATAATTAAAACAATATACATGTTGTGAACATGGTAAAAATGCTATTTATAATAGTTTGTTATTGTTGTTTTAGGCGATAACTATTTAAAGCAAAAAAAGAGTTTCTTCTTAGTTACGTACCGGTAAAATAAAATTTTAAGTTGTTTGTATTTCTTAACACGAATACAACATGTTTAACCTAAAAATGACTTTTTACAATAGCTGAATATATTTTGGAATTAAGTTATACTATAATATTTCCCAATAAATTAGGTTGCTTTGACTTGTAACCATCGAGATTGAGGCATAATTACATAATAAAGAATGTACCAAACTTTGGGTTCATGCAAATAAGAGCATGACACATTTTACATATTGCTTAGAACATAATATTCGTGTACATTTTTATAATTATTTAGAGTTTATTTGATCAAAATCTAAACACATATAAAATGTGTTTAAAATCGTAACAAGCCTTGTTACCCTTGCTAAGGAAACAACATTTAAACCGTAAAATATTTTAGATTATTTTTTGATTTATACGAAAACATAAATCAATATGTATGATTTATTCTTCAATTAAAAAAATGACCATGTGGTTATCATTGATTTGAATCAAGTAAATTAATATATATAAATTTTTTAACTTAGGAAAAGAGTCATCTTTTTATGAATAATAACAAGCTTGGTTGTTCAAGTGTCCATTTAAAGAAAAGAAATTTGGATTTTTAATACATAAAATGTTTATCTACCTGAATAGACAAAACTTAGCTACTTTTGTATTACAATAATCAAGTTTCTATTCACCAACTTCACTACTTTTTTTTTTTTTTAACATTGAATATTTTAGTAAATAAATACAATTTTTGGTTAAAATTAGGGCTGAGCGTCGATCGGACCGAACTGAACCGACCCGAACCGACAAAACCGAAAACCATTAAAAACCTAAACCGAAACCGAACCGAATATGGTCGGGTCGGTTCGGTTTAGTGTCGGGTCCGTCGGTTCGGTTTGGTTTACGTGTGTTTGTGCATGTTTTTGTCGGTTTTGGGTCGGACCGGACCAAACCGAAACCGAAAATCATAAAAAACCAAAACCGAAACCGAACCGAAAGGTTGTCGGTTCGGTTCGGTTCGGTTTTCGTCGGTTCGGTCGGTTTTGTCGGTCCGGTTCGGTTTTGAACCTTCCATGCTCAGCCCCAGTTAAAATAACTGAGTTTAATTGATAGACTCGGTAAGCAATAACTATAGACATAATGCATTTTAATATATTCAATGTATATTTACAAAAATTAGCACTATGAATCAAAATCTTAGCACTGTCTCGTAACATCACAGGACCCTCTAATTCTATCGTTGGTTTTTAATATGATAATAAGCTCTCAAATGAAAGGATGCAATGTTTCACTTTTACCAATTATATGATGGAGTCAACTTTTACAATTTTGATTTGGTTGTAAAACTTTTTTAACACATTGTTAATGGAACTAAGATATTAACTATGGAGCATGGACCGATAGTACTGAAACCTAGTTCATTGGATGCAACACCTGAACGTAAGGCAAAGTTCAAGGGATCATTTACTTTTATGACACTAATAAGATTTACATATGGATATGCTTTGTGCATGCAAATGCAATGTATGTAAATGATTTTTATCTAACATGTGTAACAAACATAATGTAATGGGCTAATAACCTTTTAAAGCACTATATTTGTCAAAAATGGCAGTTTTGCGTAGTGAACTAGAAATATAACTCCTTTAGACATTAAAGTTGGCATTTTTGTCTTTCTTTAAGTATTATTACCATTTTATCATTCGAAAAATATTTGAAAAAAAAAGAAATTCGAAAAAAAATTTCAGAAATTTCAAAAAAAAAGTATTTCGAAAAAAAAATTTCAAAAAAAAAAAATTCGAAAAAAAAATATTTCGAAAAAATTTAGAAATGGTAAAATGATCATAATATGGTCATAATACTTAAAGAAAAACAAAAATGTCAACTTTAATGTCAAAAAAAGTTATTTTTTTAGTTCGCTATGCAGAACTGCCATTCTTGACAAATATAGTGATTTAAAAGGTTATTAACCCTAATGTAATAAGCCAATATTGGGTCTAGTGGCCTGCTTGAAACCATATATATCTATTACAGTCACTTTATCCACACACACAAATAAATAAAAAATAAATAAATAAAGTTATCTACACGTTTGTTGCAAGTTAAATAAAAAAAATCACGACAGGAGATTAAAATAAAGGTTTTCCACTTTTTGGTCAACTAATTCTCGAGATTTGAATACATAGACTCAAAACGGGTAAACATTTCTCTTTTCATAAGGTTGACGTAACCACTTCAAGATTATTTACACCTCATAAAAATTGAACTTTAAATCGTACACATATTAAACTGATGGATTCAAATAGCAGGTATCCACCCATTTTGGGAAAGGCTGCCTATGTCACATTAAAGCCCATGGGCCATAGCCTAAACTATGTAAAAATGTGTAACCAGCCCCCTCTCAGTTGCCCAATACCCATCAATTAAACGAAAGTACTTAACACAATTATAATCATATTGAAAATTATAAATCATCTTACTTGATGTGCCTAATAATCCTTTTATTCACAGAATCCTGAACTATGTAAAAATGTGTAACCAACCCCCTCTCAGTTACATATTATTTTTTAGTGATAAAGAAATCCTACCACTAATTCTTTCATTTAGCGGGAAGATTAGTTAACCACGAAAACATTATACTAATTTCAACACAAAGTACTCATGTATGCTATGGTATATCAACTAGCAAAGTTTAGTTTTTTTAGTCTATTTGGGACAAACATGTTTCTAGTGTTAAAAATTTTCATATTTTTCCTACCTCGTTTGCTTCTACTCTTGGTTGTGTATTTGTGAACTATATACAAAGATAATGGAGTTGGTGAGAAGAAAAAAAATAAATGAAATAAAAAGGTGTTTGTGAGTGATTTTATCAAGAGGTGTATTTGACTTTTTGTAGATAGCGAAAAAAACTACATCTTAAGGGATGTATAAGTCCATTTTCTACAAATAAGACCTGATATATTAGCTCATTATGGTTGTTGATTTTGATCATTTTCGACACTAAACACTGTTAGAATAGAGATATGATCTACACTTTTGATATGTTTAAGAGAAGCATCAACGTCTCTTTAGCAAATTGGTTTGACACATTGATGTCCTTAGCACAATTCTTCATTACTCATTCTTTATTAATTTTTCTCTTTATATAAGTTGGTAAAGAAAATAATTTTTCATAAATTACATATATCCATATATACAATGGTTTAGGCAATTTATAAATTATAATGTGGATAATTATTTTTTTTGTTATGTGTATAACATCAAACTTATAATTATATTTCTCATAATTTTTTTTCTTTTCCGAATCAAGTATAGACTATTACTAGTATTTGTTTAATGTAGCATCTTATAACCGATTCTAATTTTATCAAGTGTCATTTGATTTCTACCGATTCATATGTTCAAAAAAAAAAAAAAAAAAAATGAATGTAGGACAAATTTATCACTATATATTTACTAGAGACGTCATTAATTACCATAATTGCTAACTTCAAAAGCTATTTCTATAAAGAGTTAAGGGTACATATATTATTTTTCGACTTGTCTAACTTCTCTCAACTAATCTTTCATTTAGTTGAGAGATTTTGCCAAGCAGGAAAACATAATACTAATCTCAACACAAAGTACTCATATACGCCACAATATATAAACTAAGAAAGTTTTATATCTCTAGCCTATGTGGGACAAACATGTTTCTAGTGTTAAATCCTTTTGATATTGCATAACCTCGTTTGCATCGACCTATTCGTGGCTGTGTATTTGTGAAATCATATATGTATCCATATGTATCCTTTTACCAGGAAATAATTATTCAGAGTTGAAACATAAGTAGAAGAATATACAAATAAGTGGGCATTAATATGTTCGTAATGATAAGTTAATGTGACGAACATGGATGATGAGTTATTAGACAATTGACATGTCCATTGTCCTAGCATAGTAGTATGACTCATTTCGCAAGTCGTATGTACTTTTTTTGCTTACTAACAAAGATGAGTTAATATAGGTCCTCTAGTTTTTAAGTCTTAGGTCCATGGTTTAGCACATCAACAAAGACATTCGAAACGGTGCACTTTCATACAAGGTTTTTTTCTTAAGGATTTATCAAATACATATCGTGAACATGGCATCAAAGTGTACATAGTTAATGACGAACATGGATGACAAGAGTTATAAAACAACATAGTACCATTGTCCTAGCAATCTAGCATAGTACGTCTATCGGTTGTTGAATGTGCTTATTTATGCGTAATAATGAGGATCATCTAATATAGGTCCTCTACTTTTCGAGTTTTAGGGCCATGGTTGTTATCGATAGTTCGAGAATAAGTAGGTGTGGCCTGGGCCACACGCAGTATAATGTTTTTTCAAAATATTTGTGTTGTTTTCTTTATTGTGCAACTTTAACTTGGCTAAAAATTTACAATGCGTATTTTAGTAATTATGATAAAAGAAAATGTACTACACACTCTAGAAAATCGGAGGTCCGTCCCTGATGTGCATACTATCGACTTAAACTTGTGTTACAATATGCTCGTATAAGGGTGTGTTATTTCTTATTTTGGTGTTTAATTTCATAACTCAACTAATCTATACTACTTAAAGCTTATCCCCCTTAATTTAATGTGCAAGGGGGGTTGTGCACAACCGAAAGTACCGTACAAACATCTTTATGCATACCAAAATAACTACAAATGATTTCGGTTTAGTATGCCCTCATATTCAATGCAAATTCAGTTTGGTTTATGAAGAGGCTCGAGTTTAAAGAAATTTCCAGTTTGTGCAATGAAGAGCCTCGACTTGAATGAAATATAACCCTGGATTGAATGCTCGGACCTTCACACTAAACACGTATTCAATGTTGGAAGCACAAAAGGGCTGCCAATTTGCAACCTCAAAGAATATGGATCATTCTAGAATTAAAACATTACTAAATGGAACCTGCATAAATAAGCCTTACAACCCATACAACCCATTATCTGCACACTCATTCTTGGTAGGCATACAAGTGAAAAAACGACCGTTATCTCTCTAATTATGGCCTTAGAAAACGGAGGACCTAATGCACTATTGTTACTGGACGAATTGAAATTGGATGAGACCGGCACGATCGTAGTGATGCTTTGTAGGATGTGGGATATAAATGCTCCTTCAGGCAGATACTTGAGCACTGATTTCTTGGTGTCCGATGCTAAAGTATGTTGACATCCATCACCATCTGTGAAAAACCTGAATAATGCCAACCTGTAATACAAAAGTTATAAAATGTCTGTTGTTTGTCAATTTTTTCTTACATGCTTTTTATGCAGGGAAATGTTATCCACTGTACCGCCAAGGCAACAGTAGCTCACAATTTCTTGAAGTTAAAAGAGGGTGCTATATATTCGGTCAAAAATTTTGTAGTCATGCAAAACAAAGAAGATTTCCGTATCAGGAAGGACGATACGTTCATGCTTGAGTTTAATGGATCAACAAGCATAAGGAAATCTTTGGTTATATCTAAGGGATTTGTTAGGTATCCGTTACAATTGGTTGATTTTGATCATATAAAGCCCACGGAAAACAAATATCTCATTGGTAATGTGGTGTTTGTTTAGGTATCTTAAAATACTTTTTTTTTAAATATTGTTGCTATAAAAGCTTTTACCTTTCAGATGCTGTAGGTTATGTGACAAATGTGGGTAGGATGAACTACACCAAAACAGGAGCCAAAAACCTTGATTTCTACTTGGCGAATCATAGGTTGAAGTTTATATTTGTTGCAAAGGATGTTGTGAAAATGCATTTTTTTTTGCCAATATGTAATAGGAAACTTACTGTTCTTTTGTTTCGATTCCCTTTGTAATCAGGGGCCAGTCCATACGGGTGACCCTGTGGGGAGGCCTTGCTGATGTGTTGATTGAGAAGAAGGCGACGCACGTTGGCATGTGTCCTGTTGTGGTGACTTCAACCTCTGCAAAGCAATATAACAGTAAGTGGGTTATGGACTATTTACCTTTTGCATGTTCAACACTTTTCATTTACACATTTACCTTTGATATTACCTTCTAGATAAGCTCTATCTATCCAGCAGTTCATCCACCCAACTCCTAGATTCCGTCGACATTCCTGCGATTAAAGAATTGAATACAGAGACTTGGTGAGAAGCTAATTCTTATTATTGAATATATCCTAAAACCAGCAAAGTTTAACAAATCATACAATTGTTTGTTAGCATAACTGATGCCTCAAAAGGATCTTTGCGGGTAGACAGCTCTGAACCAAGAGAAGGATCTATCGAGAATCTTCTCATGTGGGCCCGAAATAAAAGGAATGATGTACGTGTTATTATGCATTCGTCATCTCTATATTATCTTTATAATTCACAACATTTACGAATCTAATTTATACACAGTCTGCCGCTTTCATAATTAAGGCCAAGATTGATAATGTGCGTACTAGAAAGGGATGGAATTTCCCATCGTGCGGGGGAGACAACTGCAGGAAAGGGGCTACTAGAAAGAATGGGAGATTTTGGTGCGAGTCATGCAGCAGACCAGTTGAATACCCGGTAATAAGGTAATGCCATATTTGCATTTTATATTTTGATTGTTTTAATGTATTATATAAAATTGCTCACCTTGACATTTACCATGCGCTGAATGTTTCCTTCAGATATCGTCTTGAACTTGGTATATCTGATGCTACCGAGCAGACTGTTGTGGTCCTTTTTGATGATGCGTCTGTTGGGTTGATCGGGTTCCCAGCTTCAGCGTTAGTGACCGATGAGGATGAGGTACAGTTATAAATCCCCGCTTAATTACACATTATTACATCATTCCCATTACTCACCACTTAATCTACAGGGTTCAGACGATCATGCAAACTTGCCATCACCTATATCTGACCTCATTGGGACAACACACATGTTTGAAATCAAATCTCACACGTATTATGAATATGGAACATTTGAGAGTTTTACGTGTTGGGAAGTTGACTCACATAATACATCAGCTGAACCCACCAGCGCAATCACCGTTGACAATGAAACCGCTGTTACATGCTCATCATCCAAGTCACCCGCTCGATCGCCAACCCTCACTACACCGTCCAAACCTGTAGAGGATAGGAAACGGAAAAGGTATTCGAAACCAAAAAAAAAAACAATACAACATGTATTTTTATAAAGTCACTTACTGATAGAATTCCATTGTTTGCAGGGTGGTTGTTGATGATTCAACTACAAAACATGTACTACTGCCGGTTAATGATGTACAAGGTGATGCGTCTGATATTGCAAGTAATACTACATCTTCAACATCCAGCCCACCGTTCAAACGGCTGATAAAGACCAACCATGCAAATGATAATAAAGATGACAGGTCAGCGATCTTAAAACCTTTGGGTGACAACAAAATATCTTTACCCTATCTATCTTACTATTACAATACATCTAACATAATAATCATTTTCCGTTGTATGCAGTGTTGATATTGATAATTTGGACGCGGTTGTTGAACTAATAACTGTCGACGTTGAGCAGGATGGGGATAACAGCGCCCTGCCCGTCAAGAAGAAACATAGACGGTTAGCACGTATTTACTTACACTTTTTTCCCGCTATCCCTTTTACGTTTGCCTGCATAATAACACGTTTCTCCCTATATATTTTGTAAACAGGTTTGTGGTTGAAGAATCTGAATGACCCCATCCAATGAGCGTCCCATCAAGCCTTTATAAAACGAATGCTTTTGACAATAATAATACATTTGATAAAAACTACTCTTGGGATTTTGTTTTACTTTTGTTTTATTTGTTGTTTGGAAGACACGATAATTAGCCGTTCCATTACATTTGGTTTTGTTTTTTTCTGACAACATGTTTTGGTTTGCCATCCAACAAAATATTGTTTGTTTTTTGTGCTAAACTCCATTTCAAGTACCTCCAAGATGAACATAATGTGGCTTTGGACAATTTCTACATGAGATCAAATAGCTATGTGTGTTAGTAATGCCAGATGACCATGAAAGCAATTGTGGTTCTTTTGATTTTTTCATCAGACATTGTTACCAATTGTAATGTTTAATGTACAAGATATTTGTTTAGGTATCTTAAAATTATTAGTCCTTTTTCAGTTTCTCCATTAGACATGGTTACCAAGTGTAATGTTTCATGAACAAACTAAATATGTGAATGAACCATATATTTATATTAATGAAAATAATATCTATGTCGTTTACTACTTTTCCTATTGTATCCCCTTTTTTAATCACTCCTATAACCCTTTCATGTGATGAACATGTAACCAAACATCCAATTAATGAATCCTATTTCTGTATAATTCTCTAACTCTCCTATAGTATCCACTATTTTCATTCACTCATACAACCCTTTAAATAATTGAACAACTTAAAGTACACAACCGGTCATCTAAATTCATGAATACATGTGATTGATTAATTGTGACTACTTAATAAATAATTTTTCAAAACCTTCGGAAATTACCCAAATGTTAGGACGATGTTGTTTTAAATCTGAAATGATACAGATATTGAAGATGGTTATGCTGCTTAATGCAATCACCAAGATTGCCTAAAATCGACTTTATTATATACCTAATGAATTAAATAATGACTATAACATTATGTTTGGTATGAATTATATGAGTTTGAAACCCTCTTTCTATTTATATGTATTTATACCATCCACTACATATGTTTACTTTACACATACATTATTATTTTATACATGACAAGTGTGATATAAACTTATCTTATAAGGCAATTTTTTAAACATGTTTATTCCTATATTATTTTATAACAATTAAGAGTTTCTTACTTTCTACATATGTTATATAGATTAACCATCCTGAATTTGTGTATTATACATAACAAGTTATTATTTTATATTGGAAAAAAATCAGTCTCATTATTAAAGCAATAATAAGAATCATAAAAACCTGTAGATACTTACATAGAAACCTCTTCATTGTTCATTACACTTATTGCATCAGTTCACCACTAGAATCCCAAGAGATGATTTAATATACATCTTGCTTCTATATCTTTCCAAACCTGCAAGGTTATGTGTTGCATAATTGATACATATCATCCAAATACTAAATGAATACAGGTACATTTTAATTTAACAAAATGAGTTTGGTTCAATAAAGATCAGAAAAAAACTAAAGATCAAATAAACCATTCTCAACCACTCATTTTTTCATCAAAACAATAAAATAAACTTTCACCTTCATTTTTAAAAACTAAATATCTCACAAACCATTAATCGTTAGACGAAACTAATCATACCATCACAACAAGCATAAAATTACCTTTAATTTGATATCCCACATCATATACTTTCGACGAATTTTTTTTTTTCCGACTTTTTTGTGGGTTTAGGGTTTACAGTTAGGGTTTAGGTGTTTAGTGTTTAGGGGTTTGACTTTTTTGGGTTAAGTTTTTTAGGGGTTAAGTGTTTAGGTTTCTTACGGTTTAGCGGATAGGGTTTAGGTTTTTTGGTTTAGCGGTTAGGGTTTTAGGGGTTTAGGGTTTTTAGGGTTTAGGGGTTAGGGTTTTTAGGGTTTAGGGGTTAGGGTTTTTTAGGGTTTAAGTGTAGGGTTTTTTAGGGTTTAGGGGTTAGGGTTTTTAGGGTTTAGGGGTTGTGTTAATGCAAAAGAGTATTTTTAAAAATTTCATTTATAGTGTAATATATCGAAACCCGCAAAAAACGATAAAAAATAAGTTCGTCGAAAGTATACAATATTGGATCTCTATAGAAAGATAATTTTATTCTTGTCGCAATGGTATAATTAGTTTTATCTAACTATTAACGGTTTGTGAGAAATATAATTTTTAAATATAAGGGTGAAAGTGAATTTAATTAATTTGATCAAAAATGAATGGTTGAGAATGATCCATTTGATCTTTAATTTTTATGTGATCTTTATTGATCTCACCCCTTAACAAAATACTATACCTCCCAATTATGTATATGATTAAATCCATATTTGTTTTTCCGTTACAGGGTCAGAAAATGATCATGCTCATGTTCCATCCCTGTCAGACCTGTTGCAGAAATCTTTCGTTATTGATTCGAAAACAATTGTCAGTGAAAGTGGAATAACACAAAGCTATTGTGGTTTGCGGCTAAATGAAACTGTCAAATCATTTACAGGTATACA
Source organism: Chrysanthemum seticuspe (assembly GCA_019973895.1). Taxonomy (NCBI): domain Eukaryota; kingdom Viridiplantae; phylum Streptophyta; class Magnoliopsida; order Asterales; family Asteraceae; genus Chrysanthemum; species Chrysanthemum seticuspe. Next base: position 343,903,916 of record BPTQ01000005.1, on the reverse strand, counting down.
CCAGCGCCAAACATTCACTTGCATTATTATAGTGCAACATTGTTGCAACAATTGATACCTGATTCGCGTGTTCACCGTAATTTGTTAGGACAAACATCACGCTCAGGGGGTGATTTACCAAATATGACAGCGAGTCAAATGCCTTATGCTTCAAATCAACCCTTTATGTATAAAAAACGAAGATCAGCAGGTGTTTAACTAACCAAATTACATTTGGCACACAATTGTTTCCGTAATAATGAATAATACCTTAATGTTATTCATACAGGGACGCTCTCACAGCGTGCAGCTAAAAAAAAAGCACACGGAGCCGCACATGCATCTGCAGGTAATTTCATATTTAATAATTCATGGCTTATGTTATTTGATGGATAAAAATGTTGTTATTCCCAATAAAATTTACCTTTTTTGGCAAGGTGTTTCCGTTGTTTACCATGATATTGGGCATCCATCATTTGAGTGTCAAAATTGCAAAGCGATTATGTGGTATCAGGAGAGAAGCGATAAATCAAAGAGCGCCTCCAACCCAACTTTTTCCATTTGCTGTCAAGAGGGAAAACTTCTTTTTCCAAGATTTAATGAAACGCCTTCACCTCTTAAACAGTTTATGGACTATAATAATCCTGCAAGTTTAAGATTCAAAGACCAGATCAGGGTATATAATGGCATGTTTTGTTACACATCTTTTGGAGCAAGAATAGACCATTCAATTAACACGGGCAGGGGTCCATATACCTTTAGAGTAAATGGCCAGAGCTATCATCGAATAGGTTCTCTTCTTCCAACACAGGGAATTCAACCTAAATATGCACAGCTATACTTTTTTGACACTGGAAATGAAGTGAATAACCGAATGAGAGCTTTTATAGACAAAGATGGGGGATCTGTGTTAGATCCAAGTATAGTAGGGAGCTTAATTAAAATGTTTGATCAATCAAATTCAATTGCTAAGGCATTTCGAATGGCTCGGGATTGGTGCGAGAACCACAATGCAGCCACCTTTCAACTACGGCTGATAAGTGGACATACTACATCTCGGCAATACAACGCACCAACCGTGGCCGAAATAGCAGCTCTAATTACTAATGACTTTGGTGATGGTATTCCTACAAGAGATATTATTGTAACTAACAGGGATGAAGGTTTGAAACGTATTTCTGAGTTGCATTCAGAATACATGTCACTTCAATATCCATTGTTATTCCCATATGGGGAAGAAGGATTTCATGAAAAGATACCATATTACAACAACATGTCTGTTCGCAAGACCAAAAGGGCTTTTGTGACAATGAAAGAATACTATTCATATATCATACAACAGCGAAATAACCAAGGTACTACACTGCTTAGAGGTGGGCGATTATTCCAACAATACTTGGTGGATTCATATGCGGCTGTTGAAGAACAGAGGCTAAAATGGACCAGAAAAAATCAAGATACGTTACGCGTTGATCTATATCATAATGTTTGTGACGCTGTAACAAGGGGGGATACAAGTGCAGCAGGACTGGGAAAACGAATCGTTCTGCCAAAAAGTTTTATAGGCGGTCCAAGGTATATGATGCAAAACTACCAGGATGCAATGGCTATATGCCGGACGTATGGGAATCCAGACCTGTTCATCACGTTCACTGCTAATCCAAAATGGCCCGAGATTGCAGAAATGCTAAAACACGTCCCGGGCCAAAAAGTACATGACCGTCCAGAAGTGGCAACACGTGTGTTCAAGATTAAACTTACTGAACTGTTAAACGACCTTACAAAAATTCATATTTTTGGCAAGTCACGAGGAGGTAAAAAAAAATTAAACCATGCTTTTAATCTGTTTACTCTTTTATATATACATTGTGTATTATCTTATGTTTGTTTACGATTATATTTCAGTTGTGTATGTCATAGAATTTCAAAAACGTGGACTGCCACATGCTCATATCCTACTGTGGCTTGAAGAAGAATTGAAATGCAAAACCCCAACCCAGATAAATGATATAATTACAGCTGAGATACCATGTCGAATCAATGATCCGGATGGGTATAAAGTAGTGACTGAGTTTATGTTACATGGACCTTGCGGTAAAGATGAAAAAAAAGCCCCATGTACAACTGAGGGTAAGTGCTCAAAACATTTTCCTAAACCTTTTGTGGTTGAAACAATTGTTGATAATGATGGTTATGCTATTTATCGCTGGAGGAATAATAACGCTCACCATATAAAAGGGAAATTCAAATACGATAACAGATATGTGGTGCCTCACAACCGTTATCTCCTCATGAAATACCAGGCCCACATTAACGTGGAATGGTGCAACAGGTCCAAAGCAATTAAGTACTTATTCAAGTACTTAAATAAAGGTCCCGATAGAGCCACAATTGTTATACAAGAGAATGTAAAAAATGATGGTGATACAGCAAATGTACAAGTTTTGGAGGTTGACGAAATAAAGAACTATTTGAATTGTCGTTTTTTAGCTCCATGTGAGGCGGTGTGGCGTTTGTTTTCATACGACATACATTTCTCATATCCGTCTGTTATGAAGCTGAATTACCACTTGCCGAATCAGCACGCAATCACACTACGTGACTCGGAAAGCTTGCCCGCCCTAATTCAAAGAGAAGGTATCGACATGACCATGTTCACTGATTGGTTTGAATTAAACAAGCGTGATACAAATGCGAATCAGTATACGTATGCTGAGATACCTACACATTACGTGTGGCATGAGAAAGACAAACTATGGAAAAAAACGCAAATTGCAAAAATGCATCGGTCGGATTGTTTACTCGCACCCGGCGTCTGGAGACCGATATTATCTTAGAATGTTGTTGAACATTGCAAGAGGTCCTGATTCTTGGGAAAAACTCATGACTGTTCACGACAAACTATGTTCGACTTTCAAGGAAGCATGTTTTGTGTATGACCTCTTAAATGATGACACGGAATGGACATATGCTATATCAGAAGCAAGTGTATGGATGTTTGGACCACAGTTACGTGACATATTTGTAACAATTTTAATATTTTGCGATGTTAGCAGACCTTTAAAATTTTGGGAAGAGAATTGGAAGTTTCTATCAGAAGATCTTCTACACAAGAAAAGGAAAATGTTCAATTATCCTGAGTTGGAGTTGACGGACGAGCAACTAAAGAACTATTGTTTGATAGAGATCCAAGAGTTATTAAATAGAAATGGTAGATCTTTATCTGAATTCCAAGACCTACCAGTGCCTGACCCAAGGTTACTAACCAACATGGACAATCGTCTCATACGTGAGGTGTTGAATTATGACATGAAACAGAGTAAGATTGAACATCAGGAACTTCATTCATTGTTAAATCCCGAACAACGTTTAATCTATGAAGAGGTGATTGAATCTGTACATGGTAAAAGAGGGAATTTTTACTTCGTATACGGTCCAGGCGGAACTGGAAAGACGTTTTTATACAAGAGTATCATCTCAAGATTAAGATCGGAACGCATGATAGTGCTCGCTGTTGCATCTTCAGGTATAAATTTATAGTATGTTTTAAACAGTTAACTATTTTAAAATGGATAAAAATTTGTTACTGATTAACACTTTCAATTTGGGTAGGAATAGCTTCATTGTTACTGCCAGGTGGGAGAACCGCGCATAGCCGTTTTGTTATACCGCTTGAATTATTAGAGAACAGTACATGCGGCATAAAACAAAATACACATATGGCTGAACTCATACAGGAAGTTAAACTTATTATATGGGATGAAGCTCCAATGACTCAAAAATATGCTTTTGAAGCATTGGATAAGACGCTCAAGGATATTTTAGGATATCATGATCCTGACAGTAGGAATCGAATATTTGGAGGAGTGACAGTATTGCTTGGAGGTGACTTTCGACAAGTTTTGCCAGTTATACCAAAAGGAAGCAGGGCAGACATTGTTCAATCGTGCGTAAACCAATCTGAACTATGGAAGCATTGCAAAGTATTTAGACTTACACGTAGCATGCGTGTCAACGAATATACTGATAATGGGCAGCTTGATACTCGAAAACAAGATTTCAATAGATGGGTTTTGGCTGTGGGGGATGGAAACGTGCCGGCAAAATGCAAAGAAGGAGAGGACGACCCAAGTTGGATTGACATTCCTGAAATGTTCCTAATTAAATCGTGGGATTGTCCAATAAAACAGATTGTCACAGAGACATACCCTGATTTTACAACGAGGCAAACTGACGATGTGTACCTCAAAGAAAGGGCAATACTAACTCCTCGGAATGATGACGCTGATGACATCAATGAGTACATGTTTAAACAGTTATCAGGGGAAACTGTTACATACAACAGCGCGGATGAGATTTGCAAAGCATCTACAGATAGCCTAGAACAGCACGAACACTATCCTATTGAATTTCTTAATTCCTTAAATTTCCCCGGTATGCCCCCACATGCTCTTCACTTAAAAAAGGAATTGCCAATTATGCTATTGCGGAACATCAATCCAACCAAAGGGTTGTGTAATGGAACAAGGTTGTTCATCACAGATCTAGGCCAGTTTGTTATTCACGCTAAGGTGCTTACAAGTTCAAATATAGGGGATAACGTTGTTATACACAGGATTATACTGACATCAACGCAATCCAAGTGGCCATTTATTCTAAAACGGCGACAATTCCATGTAAGACCATGTTATGCAATGACAATTAACAAAAGTCAGGGTCAATCACTTAATTACGTTGGCCTCTATATGCCTACTCCCGTATTCAGCCATGGTCAGCTTTATGTGGCGCTATCTAGAGTTACCAGCCCTGACGGCCTTAAGATACTAATGGTTGAAGACAAGGACCCAGAGCTTAAGAATTGCACGCGTAACATTGTTTTCAAAGAAACATTCAGCAACCTAACGTAGTAACTATATGCGATGTTCAAACAACAGTTATTTATTATTACTTGGTTGTTTGCCACAAACACTCATAATGTGCATCAGTCCATGATATTGTTCCAACTCTTAACATGTATTCATACCGCACCACAGTTACTCTTTAATCAAATAACCACAAACTGTAGTAGGCACGACTTAACTATACAGCTTAAAAAAACAACAAAAAAATTACTATGATACACTTAGACTCAAAAGTTAAACACACCAAACTGTACTCAGAAAGCTAACCACCTTCAAACACAAATAACCACCAATAATACAAAACCAACTTCTCAATCCCTCAATCTACTCATCGCCATAAACTAAGACAAACAGAACGCACACCCAAGATTAACAAGACTCAGCCGAGAGAATTGGGTGTGACCAGAGCAGGTATTCACACCTCTCAAGGAGGCAGATCAAGAAGTTAGTCACACCGTTTGCACCCTCTCGACCAAAGAAAAGTTGATCTTAAAGGAAATAACATAAACTTACCGTGCTATAAAGAAACAACCACCTTCAAACACAAATAACCACTAATAATTTAACACCAATTTTTCAATCCCTCAGCCTACTCATTGCCAGAAACTAAGACAATAGCTAAACAACCACAATTAATGGATTAAACAGAACACACACCCAAGATTAACAAGACTCGGTTAAGAGAATTGGGTGTGACCAGAGCAGGTATTCACACCTCTGAAGGAGGCAGATCAAGAAGTTAGTCACACCGTTTGCACCCTCTCGACCAAAGAAAAGTTAATCTTAAAGGAAATAACGTAAACTTACATTGCTGTAAAGATAAATGCGGAAACGAGGCACAACACTCTTAGTTAAGAGATATTGATTAAAGAATGTGCCAAAATGAATAGCCTCCGATCTGAAGAGGGTCTCAACACAAACAACCTTAATCACCAATAACCCATTTAACCTACACAACGATTACACCAATCACCACCGTGATCACCACAACCCTCCTCATCACCACCATAATCTCCACTGCTTTCGCCCTATTATTATTCCCATCCAGCATAACGCGCCACCACACAGCTACCATCATTCACCACGCGACACCACTAACCAAGCTAAAACACCCCACCATCATCCTCATTTCCTCAGATGCTTACCGGTTTTAAGTTTAAGTTTCTTCCTGTATATTACAATTAAAATTGTCACATAATGAGCTTAAAATCAATTCAACAAATTTACTGATCACCAAAACTTAACTATAAACCTTAAAACAACCAAAAATTCGCCTGAGAAAATCATACTCATTCTTAACACATAATTGGACTTTAAAAATATTAATTGTAAATGGTTTTGAACATTCTAACATTCGTTAAAAACAACAATCCAAAGTGATAAAGAAATTAATGTTCTTTGTTTCAAGATACCATCATCATCTTAAACACTATACATAAAAAACTTCAAACTCTTACAAATTTCTACCGATAAGTAAAACATATGTTTATTTGTTCAATTTAATCGAAAAAAAAATAACCCCATATCATTCTTAAATCAATAAACATCATAAACCAAGTAACACTCAATAAATTCAAACATTTAAATATGCACGCTTAATTTGATCATAATGAAATCGAATACCTGAAATATTGGAATCAATCGACAGATAATCAGATCCTTTATCATAACCCTCAAAAAAAATATATCTATTACTATAAATCTTGATCAATTTGGCGTTAGATTAAAAACCCTAAATATGTTATTTAGGCGTTATTCGGTAGTTTTACCAAGTGTGAGAAATGTGTGAGAGAAAAAGTCAACAGGGTTTTACTTTACCCTTTTTAATGTATATTAAAACAAATTAATAATAGTAAAAATTAAAATACTTAAACATAATCTGATTATATAATATAAACATAACTGATCATAGATCAGTTCTTCCATTAACATAGTTAAACAACTTACATACCCATCATTGACATCAAACCTAACTTAACCCAACAAACTACATACATCAAAAGACAACAGAAACTACCCAGCATGCCCTAATCTTCATCATCAGAACTTTCAGCTTCATCCAGCTTCTCCAAAAGCTCCTCCTTCTCCAACAAGCTTTGACGACACAAAACAAGCAGTTGAGCCAACAGATCAAGTTTCCTGCGATCCTTCAGTTGTATTTCAAGGATAGCATCATGACCAGTTGCTGCCACGACATTGAAACGAGAAAAAGTGATAGCCGTCTCATTGATTGTCTGCTCCTGTTTCTCAATCACTGCCCTTAACTGACTGCTCTCCTCCCCAAGACGAGCAATCAAACCTTCCTCCTCTGCTTTAGCGTGAGTTATCAGTAGCCTGAAAGCATCAACAAGTTTTCCAGTTTGAGTGAGAGATTTCAATTCATCGAGATTCGGTGTGGTTGACATTTTGATTTTAGAGTTACTGTGGATAGAGGTGTGTGTTAAAATTAGGGTTAGATAGTAATTGATCTTCGATTATATATACAGAAAATTGTGTGGTCATTATAATTAAGGTGGGTATACAAGAATTTGCAAATAAAACAACACAAACACAATAATTAACGTTCGTAAATAAGAAGTTGAAAAAAAAAAACAACACAAAGACACTGAAGAGGCATTGGATCATTTAATTTGGGTGTTACTGGAGACTTTGAAGTTTCCATGCATAAATGAGAAATGCAGTATTTAGGAAGATGTCCAACATTGCAATATAACCCCCTCAATTATACATTTTATATAAAACAAACCCTGCATACACAATGCATTACAATTAACGTCTTAACCTTAAAATCCATGCTTATAATTTATAAATCTTCGTTAATTAAAAATTTCGTAATAAAGAAAACAAGCAAAAACACTAAAAATTTTAATACCATAAAACATATCTAAATAAAATTTACTAATTAAACTCATTCATTTTTTTAGCATTTGACTCTTCCTCACGAACACCGTCTTTAGCTTCCCAAAACAAAGTAACTAATTTTTCAAGCATTACACGATGCCTCTCTTGCGTCTTTCTCAAAGCATCGATCGAATCTAAAGCTACACCACGATGACCTAACGCTTCCATGTTCAAAATCATCGTGTTGTTTTTAGCCATTACACGCCTCAAATGATGACAACAGTCAAAAAGCAACTTTGATAATGCATCATCTTCACATGCCTGTTGCACAAACCACAAACGCATACAATCATGCAATTTTGATGATCCTGAAATATTCATCAAATTCTCTAACAACTCGAAATTTGCCATTGAAGAGTACAAATAGTTATATAATTCCTAATAACAAAAGACACAAATAAATAATAAACAAAACACTTATGTAACTTACTCAAATTAAAATACTACATATGAAAAGACTATGTTAATAAAAACTTTTAATTGAAATAAAGTAATGTAAATACAAAAGTAATTATAACATTATTAGGCATCTAAGTATATATTCCACAAAGATAATATAAATTAAAATAATGATAACATTATTAGCAATCTAAATAATAAATATAATGCAAATTATCTAACATGTATCTAAATACCATCATATACAACATTATTGGTAAAAACATGAACCCTCAACCACTATACCGGGCATCGCACGGGTTGCATGAAGCCTCGTATATGTAAACGAATCAGTAATAACAAAATTCTAGTAGTTGAAATGAATAAAACATATGAATATCATGCACGAAGGTATATTTAAAAGTAAGAATAAGTTGGAAATTTTAATTAGGAACTTATGGAGTATAGATTTAGTAAGATATATACATCATATACCTGATCAAATTTATCAAGTGTAGGACAAAAAATTATCATCATATGTTCACTAGAAGCGCCAATAGTTATTATAATTACTAAATTTAAACGCTATTTCAATAAAAAGTTAAGAGTGTATATTATTTTTTCGTGATGACCGAAGTTTACCGCTAATTTTTTTATTTAGTGGGAAGATTTGTCAAGCACGAAAACATAAGAGCATGGGGTGTTGTGGGTTGTCCACTTCTCTTCATTTGGGCCCCACGTGTGCCACATCACCTCCACATCACTCCAACACACTCACTTAAAAATACCCCCCAATCACAACTTACTCACTTCTCTTCATTTGGGCCCCACTTACCCTCATTTTATTTCTTTTCCATATTTTCCAAACACAATTAAATTTATTTCATTCAATTAAAATAAAAATACAACTACAATACGAAAAAAAAAAAAAAAAAAAAAAGCACGCGAAAAATTTAAAAAACATACGAAAAATAAAAAAAACATACGGAAAATAAAAACCATACGAAACTTAAATAATACAACTTCATTTGTAGTATTTAGCTATCAATTCGTCTTGTTTCTTCTTGAGGATCGTTCTTTTTGGCTCCGACAAATTTTCAATATCATGCATGAGAAACTCCAATTCTCGGCACTCTTGCTCCGACTTTTCTTTCGCAATCCTCGCCTCGTACACTTCTCGTGCTCCGTCAACTTTACGTTTATACTCTTGAGCTAAAGCTTCCGCAATAGCATCCGATTGACTCCCCCGGTGCTTGTTGACGACTCCAATGATCAAGATTTTTTTGCCCGGCGAAGCTTGCCTGCGGGACGAGCTCTAGGATCAGGGCCGAATAATTCGGCGATATTATCTTCATTGATCCCATCCGGCGCGTCCCATTTGGGATATTCTCTCAAAACCTTTCATGCCGGAACCATACTAAACTGTTTCCCTGTCCCATTTTTGAAAGCAAGTCTTGCATTCTCAATGTGATCAACATCATTTTCCCCGGATCTACGCTGCAAATGCTTGTAAAAACCATTAAACTTTTGGCAATCACCGTTTATCCGAGTCCATTTTCCCGTGCACATATTTTTTGTACAATAAGGCTCTGGACTACGAGCCTTGAAGTCCTCCCAAATCTGAGTCCAAAACGCATCGTTTTGTCGGTCATTACCAATAGCGGCGTTTTGGGATACCTCGACCCAACACTCGGCTAATATTTTTTCTTCCTGGCTTGTCCAACGAATGGTGGTTCGACCCTCTTCTTCCTCCTCATCCTCCTCGTCCGCGTCCAAGTTCACAACGACCTTCTTTTTTTTCTTTGTCGCTTTGGCCGGTTTTTTCCCTTGACGACGTTCTTCACGTGTTTCGGTTGGTGGTGGTTGAGGTACTTTGAATTGTGATTCAAAGTAATGTTGTTGTGAAGCGTAGAATTGCGTTGGTGGTGGTTGTGACGGATAAAATTGCGGTTGTGATGGTTGTGACGGATAAAATTGCGGTTGCGATGGTTGTGACGGATAAAATTGCGGTTGCGATGGTTGTGACGGATAAAATTGCGGTGGTGATTGTCTTGGATATTGAAAAGGTTGAAATCCGACTTGCGAGGAAGTGTTTGAGCTTTGGGATGATGGGGTGGACAGGTTTGACGAAGACGAGTTGAGGAGATTCATAAACGACATCTCGTTGGGATCTTGAGACATTTTTGGTTGTGGATTAAGATGATGAAGATAATAAATTTTTGGTTGTGAATGAGAAGTGTGAATGCTTTGGTAAAAAATGGGTATTATTTATAGAGAAAATGGGGTATTATTTGGGTTTGAAAATGAAAATAAAAAAACAAAAAAATATTGACCGTTTGATATCAAACGGTTATATATTGCAACGTTTTAATTTCAAAAACTTTTGTCTTTTACCATGTCGTTTGAACGACGAGCACCCAATCGGCGAGATAAGATGGTGTCGTGGCGAGGGCCGACAGCCACTGGCGAAGCCTCCACGTCGGATTCGGCGAGAAACGAAATGTCGACACCCCTTGCTCTAACACTAATCTTGACACAAGGTACTCGTATACAATATGGAAATGTCTTTGTCGACACAAGGTACTCATATTCATTGTCCTAGCAATCTAGCATAGTAGCATTCGTCCATCGGTTGTTAAATGTGCTTATTAATGCGTAATAATGAGGATGGTCGAATATAGGTCCTCTAGTTTTCGAGTTTTAGGGCCATGGTTGTTACGGATAGTTCGATAATAACTAGGTGTTATCATATTAGTATCAACAAAGACATTTCCATATGAAATGATGCAATATTGCGCGTGAACAAGGTATTTTCATAATAAAAACAATATACATGTTGTGAACATGGTAAAAATGCTATTTATAATAGTTTGTATTGTTGTCTTAGGCGATAACTCTTTAAAGCAAAAAAAGTTTTTTCTTAGTTACGTACCGATAAAATAATGGTTAAGTTGTTTGTATTTCTTAACACGGTTTAACATGTTTAACCTAAAAATGACTTTTTACAATAGTTGAATATATTTTGGAATTAAGTTATACTATAATATTAAACCTCTATCTTTCTATTTTTTCTCCCAACCGTTTTTTCCCCGCCATCTTAGTACGTCAATAAACAACAAAATCCTTCATCTTCTTCTCAATACTTAACGAATTTTAATTCTGAAACCATCAATCGATTTGTCTCATCAGCGCGATCATGATGATATGCGTTGATTTGATTTTCGTTATGATTTGAAAAAACCCCCAATTTGCTTTTTTTTGGCGCAAAAATTAGGTTTTTGTGTAGATTACTTTTAATCACTTTCTATACTGATTTTTGAGTATTATCATCATATTAGAGCAATCTATTAGCTGAGATCTAATGTCTACTAAGAAAAGAAATCTCAAGAGGAATGTTAGATTGCCGAAAAGATATGAAGGATCAGTTTCTGTTGTAAGTAGAAGAAGTAGTCAGGAACAGAGCTCGGATAATGAAGCAGAAGTTGAAGAGGTTACTGGGAATAAGGATTTGACTGTTAATAGGGGTACTGATAAGGATAATTCAGGGGAAGGGGTGATTAATGAAGGATTAGGGTCAGAGATAACTGTGAATAAGGTGAATAAGGCTAGTGAGGTACAGGTGGAGTCTGAAAGTGCAAATATAGGTATGAATACTGAAATTGCTAGTAATGGTGATAATAATGTCAGTAAGAATGATAAGGAAAATAATAATTGTAGGAATTCCTATGCTAGTATGGTTAAAAATGGTGAAACTGCTATTGATAAGGAATTACTATTCATTGCACCCAAAATAAGTGAAGATGGGGTAGTAAGTGTCCTGTTTGATGAAGAGATAATTAAGAAAGGGAGTCTTAAATGGCAAAACACCATCTGTGGTTCATTTGTGGGTCAAAATATGTGGGTGCATGAACTTAGGTATCACATTAGAAGAATGTGGGGAAAATTTGGGCTGGAAGAGGTAATTGTCAATGAAAATGGTATCAACTTGTTCAAATTTAAGAACAGTATTGGTATGGAAAAAGTGTTAGAATCAGGTCCTTGGATGCTCAATAATAGACCATTGTTTGTGCAAAAGTGGAACCCTGAGATAGGTATGCTGAAAATTGAGCCTGTTACTTTGCCTGTTTGGACTAAGATGATGAATGTACCAATGGAAGCTTGGAGTAAAGAAGGGATTAGCGCTATGGCAAGCTGTTTAGGGAAACCAAAAATGATGGATTCTATGACAACAAAGATGTGTCAGTTGGGAGTTGGTAGGGCTGATTATGCAAGGGTTCTGGTTGAGTTAGATGCAAAGGTGGGAATAAGAAAGGTTATTAAAATTGAGTATACTGATAAGGAAAACTGTGTAAAGGGAGTTAAGGAAGTCAAAGTGGTATATGATTGGAAGCCGGAATGTTGTACTCACTGCAAGGTATTTGGTCACTGTGTGGAAAAGTGTTCTATTAGACCTAGGACAGATGAGGAAAAAAGAGCTTTAGCTGAGGCAAATGAGAAAATAAAGCAGGCTAAGGAACAGAAACAAAATGAGGAATTCAAAGCAGTACAACAAAGGAGGAGGTATGGACAAAATCAAAGAAGGAATCAGGGAAATAATTTTGGTAATGAAAAAAGGAATGAATATAGAGTTAGGAAGGAGGGAAAGGAAATCAATAAGGAAGCAATTGTAACTGAAGAAAGAGCAAAAGGAAAAGTCAATAGTCCTGTGCAGCAGACTAATGGTGGCAAAAAGAGTGATAAGGCTGAGAGTAGTAACAAAAACAGTTTTGAGGTGCTAAACTCCATTATGATTGATGATGAAGCTGAGATTAAGCTACTTAAGGATAGGATGAATGTGGATGAATACCTGAATAAGAGAATTAAACCTTGGGCTTCCATTGAAATAGAGATTTGGACTGATGATATGATTAAGTATTTCAATGAACAGTGGGACATTGACAACTTAAAGAAACAGGATGGAAGCAATGGAGATGTAGAGGATGTATTAGAAAAAAAGGATCATATAGCTCAGGCTGTGACAGGTGACACAGTCACAGGCTTGAGTAAGAATTTACTTTGAAGAGTAGTAAAAGAAGTTGGAGATAGATAGTAATAATAAATGTCCATGGATTTTAAAATAGCATCCTGGAATATTAGGAGTATGAATCAATGAAAAAAACAAAAAAGAAGTAAGGAAATGGATAAGGGAGGAAAGAATTCAGGTATGTGCCATTCTTGAAACTCACATTAAACCTCAAAAACTGCAAAAAGTCTGTGAGAAGACTTTTGGTAATTGATGTTGGGCCTCTAATGTGAGTCACAGTCAGAATGGATGCAGGATAATTGTAAGTTGGAACAGAGATGTGGCTGATGTTATGATTCTTCATAGTTCCAAACAGTCTATATTGTGTCTTATTGAATCAATACCTCAAAGAATTAAAGTTTTTTGTAGTTTTGTTTATGCTGCAAATACAGGAAAAGAAAGAAAAGAAGTTTGGAAAGATATTCAAGCTGCTAAAAGAATATCAAATGGATGGCCATGGGTGTTAATGGGTGATTTTAATGTAACACTCAAGTCTGTTGAACATTCTGCTGGTGGCTCTAGAGTAACAAGTGACATGCAAGATTTCCTGGATATAATCAATGAAGTGGAAGTGGAGGATCTATGTAGCACTGGCATGTTCTATACCTGGATCAAGTCCCCGAAAAGCCCTCAAACAAGCATTCTTAAAAAGCTGGACAGAGCCATGGTGAATGAGGAACTTCTCATTAAGTACCCAGTTGCAAATGCATGTTTTCTACCATACATAATTTCAGATCACAGCTCAGTAGTGGTAAACCTCCCGAACAGCATGATAATGAAGGTTAAGCCATTCAAGTTTGCAAACTATGTGGTAGAGAAAGAGGAATTTATCCCAATTGTGAAGGAAGGATGGAAGCAAGAGATTCAGGGGCATAAAATGTTTCAATTAGTTAAAAAGATGAAAGGGATGAAAAGAAAGCTTAACAATCTGACCTGAAAGAATGGGAACTTGAATGAAAGGGTGAGAATTTGCAGAGAAAAACTAAAAGAAGCTCAAAGTGCTCTTGATACTAGTCCAAATAGTGTTGAAACAAAAGAAAAAGAAGTACAAGCTCTGAGAAATTATAATGAAGCAGTTATTGATGAGGAGAACTTCCTTTTCCAACAAGCTAAAGTAGACTGGATAAGCAAAGGAGATAGAAACAACAAATACTTCCATAAACTACTGAAAAGTAGGAAACATTCTAGTAAAATTGTGAGTGTTTGTGATGATCAAGGTGCAAGACTTGAAGGTGATTTAATGGAAAATCATTTTGTCAATCACTTCCAGAAGTTCCTTGGAGCTAACAATGATATCAATAATCAATGGGATACTAATGGAGTTTTTGGGACAATAGTTAATGAAGAAGAAGCTGATGCTATGACAAGAGATGTTACAAATGAAGAGATTAAGCATGCTATGTTTGACATCGGGGAGAATAAAGCACCAGGACCTGACGGCTATACATCTGCTTTCTACAAAAAAGCTTGGCATGTAGTAGGGGAAGATGTATGTTTGGCCATAAAGGAATTTTTTAGAACTGGAAAGCTATTGGGGGAGGTTAATGCTACACTAATTACTTTGATCCCTAAGGTTAGCAGTCCTAATAAAGTTGCAGACTATAGGCCTATTGCATGCTGCAATGTGCTTTATAAATGTATAAGCAAGATTTTAACTGAAAGGATAAAAACTAGTCTCCAAAAGCTAGTTAATCTAAACCAAAGTGCCTTTATACAAGGAAGGGTTATACAAGATAATATTTTGATTACTCAAGAATTACTAAAGGGGTATGATAGATCAAGTGGGCCAAAGAGATGTTGTTTGAAAATAGATATAGCTAAAGCCTATGACACTGTGGATTGGGGGTTCATTGAAACAATTCTGTTGAAGTTTGGCTATCCAAGAAGAATGGTAAGTTGGATCATGACATGTGTTACCACTGTTAAGTTCACAATATGCATAAATGGAGAAAGGAAAGGCTATTTTAAGAGTGTCAGAGGGTTGAGACAAGGTGACCCAATCTCACCTTATCTATTCACACTGGTCATGGAGGTGTTCACACTACTGATGGCAAAAAATGTTCAACAAAGTGGTGATTTTCAGTACCATATGGGATGTAAAGATCTTAAACTGACACACGTATGTTTTGCAGATGATTTGCTAGTTCTATGTAAAGGGGATGTGGAATCAGTGAAAGTTCTCAGGAATACTTTGCTAGAATTTAGTAGTATCTCAGGCCTTCTCCCTAATATGAATAAAAGCACGGTACTTTTTGGTAATGTCAAGACAGAAGTCAAGAACAAAATCCTTGAAGTTCTTCCTTTCAAGATTGGGAAACTTCCAGTTAAGTATCTAGGGGTCCCTCTTATTTCCAAAAGGCTAGGTACTAATGAATGCAGACAGTTAATTGAAAAAGTGAAATATAAAGTTGAAGACTGGAAAAATAAGTAGTTATCATATGCCGGTAGACTTCAGCTAATAGCATCTGTTCTTTCATCCCTCAATGACTATTGGGCTGCTGTGTTCTTGATACCCAAATCAGTGATTAAAGAAATTGATAAAGTGTTGAAAGGATTTTTGTGGTGTAAGGGTGAAATTAGCAGGGGAAAAGCTAAAGTGGCCTGGAAAATAGTATGCAGTCCTAAGATGCAAGGTGGTTTGGGATTGAGAGTGCTTGATACATGGAATGAAGCTTTACTGATAAAAAATTTGTGGAACATAGCCGCTAACAAGAATTCTTTATGGGTGAAACGGGCAAGTGTTGTGAAATTAAAGGGAAGGAGTGTATGGGACATTCAGAAAGAACAACATGACAGTTGGATGTGGAAGAATTTACTTGATCTGAGAGACAAAGTCAAACAAAATATATGCAAAAAACTTGGGAATGGAGAATCAACCAATGCTTGGCATGATTTATGGAGTAGTGTGGGAAGGCTAAGTGATATTGTGTCCAAAAGATGTAGATATGAAGCTAGGTTGGAAGAATCCATGACAGTTAAAGATATTGTGATCAATAACAAATGGGCATGGCCTGATGATTGGGGAAGACAGTTTCCTATATTGAATACAATAAATGTCCCAAACCTGTTAACTCACAAAGAAGATCTGACATTATGGAGAAATACAGATGGTGATATGGTTGAGTTCTCTACCAAAGCTGTATGGGAGCATCTGAGACAACAATTTCAAGAAGTAAGATGGTGTAAGGTGGTATGGTTCTCTCAATGCAACCCAAGATTTGCATTTATTCTATGGATGGCTATAAGGGAAAGACTACAAACACACGACAGGATAATGAGATGGAATGGTAATACTGAGATGAAATGTCCACTGTGCAACACTATAAATGATTCTCACAACCATTTGTTATTTGAATGTTCCTACTCTCAAGAAATTTGGAAAAGACTCAAAGATAAATTGGGCCATAATGATTTCAGTGATAGCTGGAGGAATGTGATTATGCAATTTGAGAATAAACCAAACAATAATACCATTGATAGTGTCCTGAGAAGAATTGTTCTAGCCACAGTTGTTTATCACATATGGAGAGAAAGGAACTCAAGGCTATTCCGAGGTGATGAAATAGAATGGAAGATCATGTTGAATATAATCACTGAAAGTGTCAAATTACAACTCCTCAGCCTAAAAGTGAAGAAGTCCAGGCAGGTTCAGAAAGTTGGAAAGGAATGGGGAGTGGATATGTGTGTAGTCTAACACAGATAAATGACAATATCTATAACTAGGTGTTTGGGACATGGTTGTATAGGCAGTTGGCTAATATCTTGGTGGCATGGATCAATCTTAGTAATTGAATCACTTGACACCATAAAGTAGTATCTTGCCTACAGTTATGAATATGCTGTCAATAGCCAAATACAATATGTATCTTGGTGACTTGATGCTGTTTGGAATTACAGTACTCTTGGTATTGCAGAGGTGATTTTCATGAGTCCTGCATCAAAATAAAATGGTTTGTGTGACCAATTTCTCAGTTTTTTCAACATCAAAAACTGAGAATGCATCAGATCAGTATATAGATGGCCTTGTACCTTGAGTACATATTGTCCAAATCAGTGGTTATTCATATGTAGCTTTAAGGGTCTGGTGTAGAATTGAATGTGAAGTATGAATACCATTTGCTTTTGGACAATTTTGCACTCATAAAGTAGGTTTCCTATATGAAGGGTATCTGATCTAGGAGGGGGGTGTAAGAAGAATGGAATTGAGAGTTGTGAAAGATGAAACTTCATGGTCCTTTCTTTACATCCCCACAGGAGGTATGGGTTGGTCCTCCCTCAAGGTGTGTGTTCCCATATGTGTGAAGCCATTCGTAGAGATGGAAATGTATCACATTTGGTAGAGCCCTTGACCAGGAGGGGATATGGGTACCTAACGAAGCCATACTCTTTTTCCCACCTTGAACATTGTGGATGCGGGTTGAATGTCTTGGTGGGAAGGTGATATGGAAATGTAGTTAGATAGTAGGTGCAAATAAAGGTGAATCAAGTTTCTTGAATGCTATGTCTCAATGTTGAAGAAAGTGAGGTGCAAAATGCTCTGTTCTGTTAGCAGTATCGGATGAATAAGTTTGTTCTTGTTTTTGCTTTCTGAATTTGGGGTTTGTCCAATTCAGTTTTATGTTATCATGTACAAAATTTTTGGAGTTAATATAATTCACCTTTGGCACCAAAAAAAAAGTTATACTATAATATTTCCCAATAAATTAGGTTGCTTTGACTTGTAACCATCGAGATTGAGGCATAATTACATACTATAATAAAGAATGTACCAAACTTGGGTTCATGCAAATAAGAGCATGGCACATTTTACATATTGCTTAGAAGATAATATTTGTATTTATTTTTATAATAATAATAATTATTATTATTATTATTATTTTCTTAACACGATTACAACATGTTTGACCTAAAAATGACTTTTTACCATAATTTTAGATTTGTATTGGAATTAAGTTATGCTATAGCTTTTGCATTTTGGTTGTATTTGTTAGTTAGAAGCTAAATCTCTAAAAAAAATTAGGTTGCTTTGACTTGCAACCATCGAGATTGATGCATAATTACATACTACTATAACAAAGAAAGCACCAAACTTGGGTTCATGCAAATAAGAGCATGACACATTTTACATATTGCTTAGAAGATAATATTTGTGTACATTTTTATAAATATTTAGAGTATTCTAAACACATATAAAATGTGTTTACAATCGTAACAAAGAACAACATATAAACCGTAAAATATATATTATCCTACAGCATCTATAAGTTTCTTTTTAAGATTATTTCTTGATTTATACGAAAACATAAATCAATATGTATGATTTATTCTTCAATTAAAAAAATGACCATGTGGTTATCATTGATTTGAATCAAGTAAATTAATATATATAAATTTTTTAACTTAGGAAAAGAGTCATCTTTTTATGAATAATAACAAGCTTGGTTGTTCAAGTGTCCATTTAAAGAAAAGAAATTTGGATTTTTAATACATAAAATGTTTATCTACCTGAATAGACAAAACTTTACTATTTTTGTATTACAATAATCAAGTTTAATTTTTTTATTTTTTTTATTATTATTTTTTGAACGGCGGCATATTATAGAAAGAAAAAAAACTAGCAAAACGCTAGCAATTACAAAGACATTTTAAGCCAATCAGCCCAATTAATACAAATTTTGCCTCTAAATTTTAACCAAGAGAAGGAAAAAATACGTATGCTATCAAACAAGTCACTAATTCTCATAACTTGAGAATTGAAAACGACATTGTTCCTAACAGGGGAGTAACCAAAGCTAAAGATGATTAGTTGCATAATTCTTTAAACTATACTATAGAGAAAAGAATTAGCAAAAAAAAAATTACAATTTTTTGTTAAAATAACTGAGTTTAGTAAAAAAACTAAATTTACTTTTCACTTATCTATAGACTAACTAGACTGTCAGCGTTTTAAAATATTCAATGTATTTTTATTAAAATTAGTAGTACAAAACAAAATTTTAGCAGTGTCTCATGACACCGCATGACTCTCTAATTCTATCATTGTTTTTTAATATGATAATAAGCTCTCAAATCAAAGGAAGAAAAGTTTCACTTTTAACAATTATACGATGAAGTCAATTTTTACAATTTTGATTTGGTTGTAAAACTTTGAGTTAATTGCATTTTTGGTCCTTGTGATATGGCCAAATTGCAGGTTTGTTCTCTAAAACTCTAAAATTATAAGGATAGTCCTTATTTTAAAGTTTAGATTGCATTTTTGATCCCTGGATAAAATGAAATGACCAAAATACCCTTTGTCTTATTCAGGGAAGACAAGGGTAACTTGGTCATTTCATATCGACCAGGGACCAAAAATGCAATCCAAACATCAAAATGGGGACTATTATTGCACTTTCAAAGTTTTAGGGACCAAACTTGCAATTTGACCATACCATAGGGACCAAAAATGCAATTAACTCTAAAACTTTTTTACACATTGTTAATGTAAATTAAAATGTTAACTATGGAGTATGGACCTATGGTACTAAAACCTAGTTCATTGGATGCAACACCTCAACGTAAGGCAAAGTTCAAGGGATCATTTTATAAGGTTTACATATGGATATGCTTTGTGCATGCAAATGCAATGTATGTAAATGATTTTTATTTAATATGTGTAACAAACATAATGTAATAAGCTAATATTGGGTCAAGGGTTCTGCCTGAAATCATATACTACCTTCGTCCCATATATAGTACAAATAAAAATATTTACGGTTTAAGTTAAATAAAAAAGACTCAAAAATGTTAAAGTGGACATTTATATGGGACAAAAGGAGTATCTATTAACTTAATTAAAAAAAAATACAAATTGCTAAATGAAAGTTATCTAAATGTTTGTTGCAAGTTAAATAAAAGAAATCACGACAGGAGATTCAAATAGAGGCTTTTACTTTTCGGCCAACTAGTTCACCAGATTTGAACCTACTGTTACATTGATTCAAGCTGGTAAAACCTTCACAATTAGAATGTCTCTTCCAATTAGCCAAATGGCTTTATCACAGTCTAGCCCATGGGTCATAACCTAAACTATGACCTATTAAGGAAGAAATTGCATGCTCAATTTTTCAAGTTATAGCACTTGATGGATAATCCATCATCTACAAAGTAGAATACACTCTTTTAGTACCTAAGTAATTGTTACGAATGGTCTTACAAAGGGGTAGTAACGTAATAGCACGCTATTTTCACTGGTTAATGAAACACTTACAATGTTGTCAAATCCAGTGGGAGTATTGTGGTGTATTACTGAATAAGACATTATTGTAACGTTGTCTAATTCAGTGGGAGTTACAAGATTTATTATCTTGGTAGATTTTCTTGAAATAATACTTTACGTTCACAAATGTAGACATTCATATTCTCAAGGATAGTCATGAACGTTTCCTTGATAATTCAGTGGTCCTACATCTACTTGTAATGCTTATATATATCTATGACACTATCATATTGTTCACATAAACAAAATGCAAGTCGTGTTGTTTGTGTGCTATATGGTGTTGTTCTATGCACAAGTGGGAGAAGCATTTATTGTGTGCAAAGGAACAACACATACTAATATGATTAATGGATTCTCTTGATCGTATGACAAGAGATTAACATTCTAATAAGATTGTCTTGCTTAAAGAACTTGTGTCAAGATTATAACATAGACTACTTTTATGTCTTATGTCATTCAAAATATAGAAACACTTGAAGTTACATTTTAGTTTAAGTGAGATCATGGCTAGATTGTAATCTCAAGGTAAATCTCCACTTGTCGTGGGATCGGGCGTGGATGTTTTTACAGTTTCTTAAGTTGGACACTTCTTGGAATGACATAAATAAATAAAGTAATACTATCTTAAATATTTATGTATTTTTAGAATGACATAAATAGATAGAGTAGTATATTAACTTGAAAATTAATTAATTGAAACCATGGTGTGGTGTTCATAATAACTTTAAATTATAGTACATGGTTATGTGTTTTGGTATAAAGTCACAAACATGAAGTCTTTTCATTATTACAAAGACTTATAATATAAAGTAAGATATTATAACTGTTATGTCTTTTGACTTGGTCAAAGAATACTCATGTTATAAAGCATGCAATTGGCTTGAATATTCTATTATACCATTAAGTTGACTTAGTTGGTAAATAGGTAAGCCAAATGGAATAAGTTTATCTTACATATTGTTAGATTGTCTTACAATATTAATTCTAATGAAATACTGTATGTATATGGAATGTTCAGTTAGAAGAATCAAACATTTGTTACATTGTTTGATTCAAGATAACTATATCTTCTTTTCTTCTAAAATTTATCAAGGTTAGAAAGTTGAGTATTGATTGGATATACTTAATAAACTCAAACCTAGAAGATTAATAAGACACCATTTTAGTATGGAATGTGATGAATCACATTGAGTCTTATATTGAAGTTTTGAATTGTTAAAACTACTTATGGAGTAGGTTATTAACGAACAAGATTTATGAATTGTCAATGTGTTTTGTAATATCCTAAAAGAAAACAATTTGGTGTTGTTCTACTTGCTGAAGTATTTGTAGATAGTCTTTAAATTACAAAAGCAAGTGGGAGTTTTGTTTAGATCTTGAAGAGATTAAATTACAATTACAAAACACATAATCTTCTAAAATACACTAGTGAATATCATGATGAGGTCAAATATGATATACCTCAAAATGATGGAATTCTCATTCATAGATTCGCAAGGATTCTCAGATAATTGATTGATGTGCTGAGATATGAGTTGTAGGATCATGGTAAACCTGTTAATCATGATGATGCATTTACCTAATATTGAATTGTGGTAAATTATTCATACTATGAATGTTAAGATGCTGTCCAAAGAGATAATCAACTTTGTAAACTTGGTTTATCTTAATAAAGATGAGTTTCTTCAAAGGAAGGAAAACCCTAGCGGTTAAAATTTTTTGTGTAGAAATCATATGGACAAAATTGTACATGTGTTTAATGCATGGCTTGTGACAAGATTATTAATCACACTTAAGCAATTAACTGTGATTGAATATTCTTTCCTTGGCACATTAAATATATAATGATTATAATTGTCATACTTATTTTCATTGATATGAAAAATGACAATGGAATATCAAAACTATTTGTTATGTGATTACTTTTGCGAGGACGATAAGTAATACAAAGGAGTTTTATGAATTTACATAATCTTTGGAAATGTACAAAAGGCAAGAATCCATTAATGGATATATGCATGCATCTAGGAGATGATTCTTATGTTTAACTATTAAATCCAAGTTTTGGTTTAAAATTAAAATAAGATAATTTCTAAGTATTCCTGAAAGCTAGTGGGAGTATTATGTTTATTTTCTTTAAAATCTTATATGATGTGGGTAGTAACATTCCATCTAAGATAAAATGTTAAGTTCTGGTTTGGAATGGAACTTTACTTGAAAGATTTAGAAAATAAGACATACAACCTTGGAAAATATGTTTATTAACATGTGCGGTAAATAAATGAGTCTAAAAGAACATGATATATCATTTGTAAAATGGATATGTAGAACATGAATAAAATCTTAGTTTGACACAAGGATTTTTCATGAACATCATGTGATTGTTGTATCATGCTTGAAGGCAAGATGATTTGATAACATTGATATCTAATGAAGTTATTAGAATGAATATTCTAATAGAATATGTTTGAATCTAGAATTACATTCCTCAGCCTGGAATTGCTCTCAAAATTCTATAGATGAGCAATACAACAATTGTTGCGTAATTGTCATAGCCAACAAACTTGAAAGTTTGGAAGGCATCAAACATTACACTGTAGATATTGACGTTTACGAAATTCTTAAAGAGCATATTGTTGTTTGTATACAATGATGCTGGTATAATTGAGATGACACTCAATATTAGTCATGGGAGGATTTCATCCTTGTAAATGGCCATGTGAACTAGTTGTGCTCAACCAAGAGCATAGTTGCATTATACAATAAAGAATTAGAATGCTTTAAACTTTAAAAATTGTTTGAAAGTTTGATTGTCATAAATTGGTGTTGAGGATGTCACACACTTTATGAAATATTATGTGGCAATATCAAAATATTTTGAATGCACACATACAAGAATTTCACTAGTTGAATTCTTGAAATAAGTATTCTCAAAATTCCGATAGATCAAAATTAGTTGAAATTATGTCTTGTCAACAAGTATGATTGTCATTACTTGAGACATAATTCATTAACCAGTATTATCATGCATTGATCTATTTAGTATTTGGATAAGGGATGTTTTGAACAAATATTATTTAAATGAAATAAAATATTGGTTATGTTTATTTTCATTTTCTTAATATTATATCCTATATTTGCATGTTTAATCCGTGAATAACTTATGTTATTCTAAATAGTCCGTTGTCGATCAATGATGTGGGAATGTCATTGAATTAAGACAAATCTGAGTTTTGGTAGAATATACTTTAAGTATATTGATGCGTGGGACATACCAGATTCACATGATATTCAATGAATTGAATATAGGACTCATCCCAACTTTACATGATGATACTTTATGGATCTTTGTCATTAAGTATATCATGAAGTGTTTATCCTCAGACTTGAGATACCAGATAACTGATATGAATGTAGTGCATTTGTGTAAGATAGTCTAACGCTATCCGTAACTGGTAGTTATAAGGGCTATTTTCGGAAGTGTTGCAAAATTCATGAGTTATGTTTGTAGTCAAGAGAATTTGTTCCTTTGAATTTGTTTCAAAGCATAATACTATATTTGGGCCCCTCGTAGGGTTGACAAGATGTTTGTATGGCCATACCCAAGATCTATCTGGAATACGTTCAGATGATTTGGTAATCTTGTTCAATCGAAATACAACGAGAAACAGAATATTAACTTATGAAATGACTTGATCCATATTCATAGTTAATTTAGTATTAGTAACAAAAGGATAAGTAAAAATGATGAATCATTAAATGGTTTTTTCCAGGAGACCATACTCGATTTGATCTGGGGGCATTGGCGTGTGAAAGCTAGACTAACCAATGTCATTACTATATTAAGTAATATCCAAGTGGGAGCTGAAAGGTTTATGGATAATTATTAATATTAGTATGACCGGATTCGAACTCGAGACTTCGGGATTGCACACATTACGTATGAGAATTGATGTTAATAATTAATATATAAAATGTTATTATTAATTATTAGTCACGAAATAAAACATAATGATAGTTAATATTTAACGAGGTTTTGACTAACGGTCGTTAAATGTAAACTACGAGGACTAAAGATGAAATTAGTGGACAAGAAGGATCCGGAATCCCTTTGGGATTGGGTGGCCGGTCGTGGGCTTCTCAAACCAAGGAGGTGGGATTTCTTGGTCACCAAGTTTTAAGAATATATATATACAAACCCTTGTATTCATTCTTAAAAACTAATCTTGGATTACCAATTAACCTAATTTCTTCTCCTCTCCTCTCTCTTGTCTTTGGCCGATCGGTTCCACCCTTCCCCATAGGGTTTCGATTTTCCAAACTCAAGAAACAAGTATTGGGTTTTACTTGTGATTCAAGGAACTAGCTTTTCCACATCAAATCGCTATTAGTACGTGTGTACAAGAACGAAGGACAAGCACGCTTGAGCTTGTATTAATCTTGGTGGTCGACTTGTGTTTGGGTTGATTTGTATAAACCCTAATTATTAGGGTTTTGGGTTTAGTTCTTGTTTAATCAACGTTTGATTCTTGAATTGCTAAAAGGTACGCACTTTCTTGTTTGGTTAATTATTTACATATATTATTCCTATTGTCTTCCGCTGCATGCTTTGATGATGTTATATGTTTTATGTATAATTGTTATGAGTATAAAATTCCAACAGTTTCAAAATATTTATAAAAAAAACACTCTTTTTCCTAAACTTTTTTTTGTTCCTTTTGGGTGTGTTTCTGTTCGTTCTTTTTGGGTGAATCAGATTGGCAAGAGGTTTCTCGTAAGAATCATCGATCGGTTTTTGAACGATTGATGCCCTCTCAAACACAAAAATCATATGTGGAAGATTAGGCGAAGATCTCGTTATCCGTATATGTTTCTAACTTCCCCTCGCATCTCAAAGTACGAGAACTATGGAATATTTGTGGTAAGTTTGGTACACTTGCTGATGTATACATTGCCAAGAAAATGAATAAGCTTGGGCAAATGTTTGCGTTTTGTCGGTACCTCAAGGTGCCTAACACTAAAGCTGTTATTGACTCTTTGTCAAATGTGTGGATTTGAAAGCTTCGGTTACATGCAAATGTGGCTCGGTTTGATAGGAAAATGGTTAAGAAACCTGATCATGTTCATGTGAAGGCTGATTTGCCTAAGGATACTAATTATGAGCGAACTCATTCCTCTTCCAATAATGTTAATTCCTATGCATATGTCGCTAAGAAATCCTTAAGCGATAGTAAGAAGGAAGAATGTGGGGATGATAATTCCTCTATTGAAATTCAGCAAGATGGCTCACTTGAATACCCCTTGGCATTACTTGGATGCTTCAAGGATTTTCAATCCATAGAACATGCTCGTATGTTGTGTCATAATGAAGGTTTTTTAGAGTCGATATCAAATACTTAGGCGGGCTTTGGATTCTATTTGATTTTGTCAATTTGAAAGCTAGAGATAAATTGCTTAACCACAAAGGAATTCAATCATGGTTCTCCACCCTCAAACCTTGGCATGACGATTTTGTGGTGGAGGAAAGGCTTATTTGGCTTGAAATTGAAGGTGTTCCCCTTCGTGCGTGGAATTATGATACTTTTAAAGCTATAAGTAACAAGTGGGGAGACATGCTTTTTTGTGATGATTCTGATAAATATAACAGGCTTCGTAAGCGGCTTTGCATCAAATCAAAATATTCACAATTGATTTTTGCTACCACTTGGGTAACTTTAAAGAAGATTAAGTATGCCATTCAGGTTAGGGAATTATGTAGTTGGACACCTAATTTTGTTGATACGGATTCTGACTCTGATTGTGAAGAGGAGGAACCTTTAACAATATTTGATCTTCAAGGTGAAAAAGTTGTTGTTGGCTCAGATGTTGAATCCGTTGCTGAAACTTTGGAGGATGTGGATAGATCTATTGATGTGGAAGTAGGGGTGTACAAAAAAACCGAAGAACCAAAAGAACCGAGGAACCGTACCGGTACCGACCGGGAACGGAACCGTATATTAGAACCATGGTACGGTTCTTGGTTCCTAAAATTTCAAATATTCGGTTCTCGGGACGGTTCGGGTCGGAACCGTCCGGTTCCGGTACTTTCCCGAAAGAACCGACTTTTATGAAAATATGTAATTTTATAGGGTTTGTTTGGGATATTATGTACATGCAAGTATGCGGCCTTTTAAGAAAATAGAAAAACCTTACCTAAACCTAAAAACTCATAAACCTTAACCTTTAATCCATTGATTTCATTCAAAGATTCAAACATCATTCATCAATATGAAAGTAAGTTTTTCTAAACTGGAATATCGAGTATGCGCATAGCCGCATATCGAATAATTTTGTGTTGCTCAGTAACAACTAGCAAGAAGTTGTAATTAACTATTGGTATTTGTTTTTCGTTAAACTTAATGATAAAAGTCGAGAAACATTTAACGATTATGGCGTCACTGCATGATATATCGTCACCATGTAAGTTATTGTAAGCTAGTCACCATGATTGATATATAATATTCTCAACGAGTTTGTAATTATTTTCATGGATAATGGGTTTGCTATTACCGGAGATATGTTTTTTGTCTGTTTGTAAGTCAAGTTGTGGAATACTATTAAGGTTGTCAACTTCTTTCGAAGTTCTACGAACCGAGTACCATAAATTCATATCCATCAAAATATATTTTTTAACACTTTGGTACTCATGGGAATTACCGAAATTCCCGTACCGGAACCAAACCGAAAAACTTGGGACGGTTCTTGGTTCCACTTCTTTTCTTATTTTCGGTTCTCGGTTCTTTCGGTTCGGTTCCGGTTCGGGACGGTTCTAGTACCATGGACACCCCTATGTGGAAGTACATGGGCATGTTGTGAGAGCAAGGAGACTAATGAGAAGGTGGAGAAGGAACCTTATGTACATGAGTGCCCTAATGAGTCTCCAGCAGACAGTGATCCTTTCGGGTTGGATCCCCTCATTAACAAGAAGAATGTCACTGATGTTTTTTCAGTTAACTCCGTCACTCCACCATTCCCGCTTAACAGGGTCTCAACATTTTTCAGCTTCTTCTCATAACCATTCAGATGATGACGTTTCTAAGAAAGCAGGCTTCTCTATGCTTGAAAGGTTAGAGGAAACGATCAAGGTTGGTTTGGCCCTTGGTCTTAATATGGACGGTTGTGAAAGTACTCTTGCATCTTTAGTTGCTGACAAAGGAGACCACAACGTTTATAAATGAATTTTTTATCTTTAAACGTTCAAGTTCTTGGAGACCTTAACAAAAGGAGGTGGATTAATGGTCTATGTAACTTACATAAGGTTAATGTTTTAGGTGTTCAGGAGACTAAAATGACTCAGGTTGATCTTTGGATGGTTCGCCAGGTATGGGGTAATACTCATTTCGACTTTGCTTCCTCATCTGCTAGAGGTCTTTCCGGGGGTATTATTTGTATTTGGAACTCTTTGGTGTTTAGTAATCATAACATTATTTGTAGCGATTATTATGTGGTGGTTGATGGTCTTTGAATTCCCGGTGATATTCAATTAAGATGGATTGTCGTTTATGCGCCCCAAAGCTTAGCTAGTAAGATTGCCCTATGGTCTTCTTTGTCTAACTTGATGGCTAACTGGGACGGTACTTTAGTTGTCATGGGAGATTTCAATGAAGTCCGTTATGCTAGCGAAATGTATGGTACAGTCTTCAATGATCAACAAGCCGATTTATTTAACGCGTTTATTGGTGATAATTCTCTTGTTGACATTCCGTTGGGTGGTTATAATTATACTTGGTCTAATAAATGGGGCTCTAAGGTGAGCAAACTTGATCGCTTTTTGGTTTCGGATAACTTCTATGATCAATTTCCTTACACTACTGGCGTTATATTGGAGAAAGGCAAACCTGATCATCGCCCTATCATTCTTAAAGAGCTTGTGGTTGATTATGGCGCTACCCCATTTCGGTTTTTCCATTCGTGGTTAGATATGGAAGGCTTTCATGATTTGGTCACTACTACTCGGAGCAATGATGGTATTGTTGAATCTAATGGTTTGGTATCGTTTAAGAAAAAACTCCAAAATATTAAGCTGGAAATTCGAGAATGGGTGGCCTCTAATAAAACTTCATCTTTTCATCTTAAACAAGAGCATAAAGCGAGGCTTTCTTCTATTGACTCTAAGGTTGATCAAGGTTGTGCTACTGATGAAGACTTCCAAAATCGCATAGATTCATTAAAAATCTTTGGAGAGTTAGCCCTATTGGAATATAAAGACTTAGCCAAAAAAGCTAAAGTAAAGTGGGCTTTAGAGGGTGACGAAAACACAAGCTTCTTTCATGGTATGCTAAAGAAAAAACGGCGCCAATTGGCTATTAAAGGGATCCTCAAGAATGGAGAATGGATCGAGGATCCTAACCTTATCAAGGCTGAATTTTTTGATCATTTTAGTTCTCGCTTCAAATTGGGTTCTGGGATCCCTCCTTCTTTAGATGTTGATATGTTTCAGCTTCTTTCTTCTTGTCAACGTGATCATTTGGATCAAAATATCACTCATGAAGAAATCAAGAGAGCGGTTTGAGACTGTGATGGAGACCGTGCTCCGGGTCTTGATGGTTTCACATTTAAGTTTTTTAAAACTTTTTGGGATCTGATTAAAGGTGACGTAGATCGGTTTGTGCATGAATTTTTTCTTACTAATTCCTTCCCTAAATAATGTAATTTTTCATTCATTGCTTTGATCCCCAAGGTCTATGATGCTAAGTTTGTCAACGATTTTAGACCTATTAGCCTTATTGGTTGCCAATATAATATTATTGGCAAAATTCTTGCTAATAGACTTTGTGGTGTGATCGAAAGTTGCATAAGCCCGGTTCAATCGGCGTTCATTAAAGATAGAAATATTCTTGATGGGCCTCTCATTCTTAATGAAATTTTGGCGTGGTATCAAGAGCGTAATAAAAAGCTTATGGTTTTTAAAGTTGATTTTGAAAAAGCCTTTGACTCTTTACGTTGGGATTTGTTGGACTTGGTTATGGAAAAGCTTGGCTTTGGTCTCAAGTGGCGTAATTGGATTCAAGGTTGCCTTCGAAATGCTCGATCCTATATTCTTGTTAATGGATCTCCAACAACCGAGTTTGAGGTCTTTAAGGGCCTTAGGCAAGGTGATCCGCTATCCCCCTTCCTTTTTATTTTGGCTATGGAAGGGCTTCATGCTTTTACTCGCAAAGTGGAGGCTCTTGGCTTTTTCAAAGGGGTTGTTATTGGCAGGGATAACATGTCTATTTCTCACCTCATGTATGCGGATGATATTATCTTTTTCGGTGAATGGTCTAGATCTAATGCTTCTAATCTGATTAGTATGCTTCGATGCTTTTTCTTAGTTTATGGGCTTGAGATTAATGTTCATAAAAGTAATGTCATAGGCATTGGAGTTTCGGATGAGGAGACTACTTACTTGGCGAATGTTATTGGATGCCGGGTGGCTAAACTTCCTCTTAAATATCTTGGCGTTCCTATCTGGTGCAACATGCGTAGGTGCTCGAATTGATCTCCTATTATTCAGAAATTCTCTTCTAAACTCTCCAATTGGAAGGCTAGGCTTCTCTCGGTTGGAGGTCGTCTCACGCTTGTTAAATCGATTCTTGGTAATCTTCTTATTTATTACATGTCTATTTACTTAATGCCTACTACTATTCGCAACAAACTGGAGTCAATGCGCAACAAGTTCTTTATTGGTTGTGAATAAGATGATAAAAAGATGACATGTGTTAAGTGGAAGAGATGTCTTGCTAGCATGACCCAAGGTGGTCTCGACATGGGTAGCATTTACGGGCTTAATATGGGGTTGTTGTTCAAATGGATATAGAGGTTTTGTACTCGTCCTTTAGATCTTTGGGCTCGTGTGATTCAAAATATATATGGTCATTGTGGCGGTATTATTAAATCTCCTGCGAACAGGTTAAGATTTAGTACATGGAGAGCCATCCTTTCATCGATTTTGAAGCTTAAACAGAAGGGTGTAGATCTTCTCGCTTTCTATTCAAGGAAGATTGGCAATGGAGAGTCTACTTATTTTTGGAATGATACGTGGTGTGGCAATATTCCTCTAAAATCTCAATACCCTCGTGTGCATGCTCTTGATACGGATAAGAAGTGCTCTATAGCAGATCGAGTTCCCCTTACTGATTGGAGTTTGGTTCTAAGGCGTTTCCCTAGAGGTGGTTCTAAGCAAGTGCAGTTCGAAGCTATGCGTGCTGCTATTGAGCATATCACTTTGTCGGATAAAGGAGACTCTTGGCATTGGTCGGTTAATGGGTGTAATAGGTTCTCCGTTGTTTCGGTTCGTTCTTTGGTTGATTCCTTTTTCTTAGACGTGTCCACTGTGGCTTTTCTTTGGAATAGGTTGATTCCTATTAAAGTGAATGTGTTCCTTATGAGATTATCCTTAAAAAAGCTTCCATCTGAAGTTAATCTTGATAGAAGAGGTGTCGATATTGGTTTCGTTCTTTGTCCTACTTGCCAAAGTGATGTTGAAACGGTTAATCACATATTCTTTAATTGTGATCTGGCCAAAGATTTGTGGGCTTTATTGGCGAAATGGTGGGAGCTAGATATCCCGATTTGTGCTAATATGCTTGATTGGTACGCTTGGCTTGATTCCCTTCACTTTTCTAATATGGTGCGCATGTTTTTTGAAGGAGTTGGGGGGATTCTTCTTTGGTTCATATGGAACTTCCGTAATGGTATGCTTTTTTCTTGTTCCCCACCCAAGAAGACGTTGATTTGGGACTCTTTTATTTCTCAATCTTTTTTATGGATTTCTTCTAGAAATCCCAAATGTAAACTTAGTTGTTAGATTGGTTGAAAAACCCTTTAGTTTCCATTACTTCCATGTAATCTTCTTTTCTAGCGTTTGCTAGTTGTTATTGAAAGCCGCCGTTCGAAAAAAATATATATATTTATAAGTAGATTTTAATGGGTAAAAAATATATTTAATTGACGAAAATGTTTTTAGTAGGAATTTTTTAATCCATGTACAATTTTAATATGTACTTATAATTTGGGACGAAAGAAATAACAAATTTCTTTTAAATTATTTTTTCTTTTATGATTACTATTAGGTTATAAAGTTCACCTGGGTGAATATATAAGAAAAAATAGTAAAAATAACTATAGAGCATTGATTGGGATGCTTAACTCGTATGCCTAATAACATGCCTATACATATGTGTCAACATACTATTGGGGATAGCAGGGGGACCCACTTCTTCACAAACCAATAATTAATTGACACATCTATTAGGCACACAATTAGTCACATATTTTAGGTCTCCCAATCATTTTCCATAATTATATTACCTTTACTCGCAAAATAGCAATGTCCTTTACCAAACTATTTTTTGTTCTCGCACATATGTGAACTTTTTTATTTCCAGCATTTTGTGTGAATAAGATGGAAATTTTAATTACCAACTTATGAAATATAGATTTAGTAAGACATGTATTATTTGTTTAATGTAGCATCAGATATGTGATTCCAATTTTATCAAGTGTCATTTAATTTCTACTGATTCATACATATGAACGTAGAACAAAATTTTACATCATATGCTCACTAGAGGCGCCAATAATTACTATAATTACTAACTTGAACGCAATTTCAATAAAAAGTTAAGATTACATAATAGTTTTCGTCATGAAAGATTCTTCCCACTAATTCTTTCATTTAGTGAGAAAATTTTCAACAACGAAAACATAATACTAATCTCAACACAAATAGTTACTATAATTACTAACTTGAACGCAATTTCAATAAAAAGTTAGCAACGAAAACATAACACTAATCCCAACACAAAGTGCTCATGTACGCTATGGTATATTAACTAACAAAGTTATGCTTCTAAAGTCTATGTGGGACAAACATGTTTGGAAAAAAGCTATAAATTCATAACGTACTTTTAAAAAAACTCATTATGCTCTATCTACTTCACTTATTGCCATAATACATAACCGTTTTCATTTTATTCGGTTATTTTCTGTCCGTTTTCGTAATAAAAAAAATTCATATGTACACTCGAGGCGTTAATAAATACTGGTAATTCTAACTTCAAACACTATTTTAAGAAAAAGTTAAGATTTTATATTATTTTCTCGAAACAACATCACTGCCAGCTAATTCTTTCATTTAACTAGAAGATTTGTCAATCACGAAAATATAATATTAGTCTAGAAACGAAGCACTTGTATACACTATGGTATATTAACTAGCCAAGTTTTATTTCTTTAGCCTATGTGGGACAAACATGTTTCTAGTGTGATTTTTTTTGGTATTGCATAACCTCGTTTGCTTCTACTCGTAGTTGTGTATTTGTGAAATCATATATGTATTCATATGAATCCTTTTACGAGAAAATAAGTATTCAAAGTTCAAAACGTAAGTTGAAGAATATACAAAAAGTGGATATCAAAGTGTTTAGAAAGATAAGTTAACGACGAACATGGATGACGAGTTATTAAACGACGACATGTCCATTGTCCTAGCATAGTAGCATGACTCATTCGCTAGTCTAATGTGGTTTTTTATACAAAACCTAATTCATTGGAAGTAACACCTCAAAGTTCAAGGGATCATTTACTTTTATGGCGCTAATAATATATACATATGGATATCGTTTGTGCATGCAATGTATGCAAATGATTTTTATTTAACATGTGTAAAAACATAATGTAATAAGCCAATATTGGGTCGAGTACGTGTTCTGCTTGAAATCATATATCTATTAATTTATCGATTACCATTTGCTAAATAAAAGTTATCTACACGTTCGTCGCAAGTTAAATAAAGAAAATCACGACAGAAGATTAAAATAGAGGTTTTCGATATTTTGGCCAAATAATTCACGAGATTTGAACCCACTGGTACATAGACTCAGGCCGGATAAAACCTTCTCTTTTTATGAGGTTGACGTGACTACTTCATGATTACACATCACAAAATTCAAACTTGAGACCTTACATATGTTAGAATGATAATTACAAATCTTTTTGCAACATCTTTTTTTCGACCCCTTGCACTAATCTTCCTAGTTAAATAATCCACTCATAGGGAAAGGCTTTACAAATAGCAGGTCTCCTCCAAACTATGTATAAATGTGTGATCAGCCCCTTCTCAGTTGTATAATACCCATCAATTATATGAAAGAACTTGACACAATTAATTATTAATCATATTTGTTAGTTATATGTCATTCATCACGTAAGGCGTATAATATTTGCTTAATTTAGCACTAGATAACTGATTCTAATTTTATCAAGTGTCATACTGTCATTTAATTTCTAAACGTAGAACAAAAATTTATGATCATATGTTCATTAGAGGCCACAAATAGTTGCTACAATTTCTATCTTGGAACACCATTTCAATAAAAAGTTAAGATTACATATTATTTTTTCGCCATTGAAAAATCATCAAACTAATTCATTAGTTTAGCTGGAAGATTTGCCAACCACGAAAACATAATACTAATCTCGACACAAAGTACTCATGTACGCCGGGTAAAACTTTCCCTTTTTATGAGGTTGATGTGACTACTTCATGATTACAAACTTAAATTCTAAACATAGACAACATCATCGATCAGTTAAAACCAATTCTTGCAATAATTGTAGTGATTTCACTTAAGAAATGGTTTTAAATGATTGATGATGTGGTGTATATGTACATTCTAAAGTTTGTGAAACACAACATCGTGTCAACGGTTTATTAAGAACAGTGGTTGATACCGATTCTTAGTATATCTGTACCAAAACCAATCTGAAACACCAAAAGCATCGTCTAGTCAAATTCAAATTGTTCTGCATGATTCAAATTGTCCAAATAGTGATCAACTGTAGCGTAAGTTTTGAGACGAATGTTGTTTAAAGAATTTAAACTATATATACCTCAGATAACAATTTTAACTAAATTTGAATCACAAAGGAAAAGTTATACAAGCACTAAAAAAGTCACTGCGACTTTTTTTTTTTTTATTTATTTATTTTTTTAATTTTATTTTTTTTAACTTCTTTAAGACTTTTTTCCTCTGAATGGTATCACGTGGTTTTGACATATCTGTGGAGTGGTAATCGCAGTTCCCGGCGGATACGGTAGTGGTGGCTTCTTTAATGGTGGTATGAGATATATATGATGGTTGTTACACAATGACGGTTTAATGGTGGTGGTTGTGGCCATTTCGGACATTTACAAAACTTGTTTTTAAAATTTAAACAAAATATGTAAACAAGTGTTTCGTGGTGTATTTCAATGAGTAGTGATTGACATGACTAATTCATGTGCTTAATTTTATGCCTAACAAGGATCTTGAAACACATGGCAAAATCAATGATAAATAAGAGGAGTGAAAATAAGTGGAATACATGTCTCACTAAATGAATAAATTAAGCATGAAATTAGTCATATGAATTAGGCATCTCAATCATTTTCCTATTTCAGATATTATTTTGTTCACTATGTATTACTTTATCAATGTTGATACAAAAACAAAACAACAAAAAGAAACTGCAAAAGGTGTGACTAGTTATACCCAGGATAACAGTGAATACTTTTTTGTGGATGTAAATTTTCCATCGACCCCAAGCCTATCCACAAGACTTCCAAGTCTTCTATGACGCCATAAAGGCGTAAACGAACTATTCGTTGATCTTTAGAACCCATCTTTACACTTTGCATTTTACTACTACTAAAAATGGCGAATCACTGGTCTTTGTTAATCCTTCTCGTTTTAAGTATATATTTTGTTTCAAACATACATAATTGTTTGTGTGCTCCAAATATCTCGGCAGTTTGCTCTGAGCAAGAGCGATTAGCTCTACTGAAGTTCAAACACAGTGTCCGCGATGTCCGTCATATGCTGTCATCATGGGTTGGCAATGATTGTTGCCAGTGGGAAAGAGTTCATTGCGACAAAGTAACTGGGAAAGTTGACAGTCTTCATCTTAGAGGAGGCGGAAATTTAGTAACCGAAGAATATGGTGTTCCAAAAAGTTTAGTTGGTAACGAGTTGAGCTCTTCTTTACGACAATTGAGGAATCTAAAATTCTTGGACTTGAGTGCTAATGATTTTGGAGGAAGCCTGATCCCTGAATTCATTGGATCCTTCAAACAGCTAAGTTACCTCAATCTCGCCAATGCCCATTTTTCTGGTGTTATTCCTCCTCACATTGGAAATCTTTCAAATTTACAAGTTCTTGATCTCAATTCAATATACAGTTGCAAAATGTACATGTCAGGTGATATGTCATGGATGTCTGGCCTTTCATTACTCAAGTATCTTGACTTGAGTACTGTAAATTTTAGTAAGGCTCAAAACCGTGACACGGTGTTTTACTTGATGCCTTCCTTAGAAATGTTAAGTTTGTTGGGATGTGGTCTTACGAATGCTGATCTTGGTACTCTTAGTAATTCGAGTACAACACTTGCCAACATTAAGCATCTAGATCTTGGCTACAATCATTTCAAAGGTCAATTTCCAGGTTTTTTTCAGAACATGACATCCCTAGAATTCCTGGACCTTTCAGGCTTCAATTTTAGTCTTTCTACAAACTCTCTAAGCACGATCCATTATTTTCCAAAGATGCATTTGTCAAGATGTGGCCTCCATAATATGCACTTATCTCCCAATCATCTTAATTTCACCTCAATTTCTATCGTCCAACACCTGGATCTTAGCTATAACCTAATTGAAGGCAGATTTCCATCTGCTTTAACAAACATGAGTTCTCTATTATCCCTTGACCTTTCATCAAACATGTTGAATTCATCCGTTCCTATCATGCCTAACCTTTTAAGGCTTGATCTCTCAAGTAACAACTTTGAGCATATTGAGGATGTTGGAATCTGGAGACAGTGTCACTTGAAAGAACTGACTGTGTCGCACAATGACGTTCGTATTGAAATGACTGACTCGCCAAAAAATGCATCAGAATGTTCCCAATACGCTTTCGAGAGGCTGAACTTAGATTGGAGTAACTTAAAAGGTGCCTTTCCTGCAGAATCCTTTGGAAGAATGGCCAATTTAAGAGGCTTAGGTTTATCGCAAAATGAATTAACAGGTGCAATCCCTGAATCTGTGGGAAGATTAAGATTATTGGAAGAGTTGGATCTTAGTTCAAATCAGTTAACTGGCCCACTCCCAACATCTCTAGGAAGACTTGTTTCATTACAGGTGTTTTCAGTGTCTTCAAACTCGTTAAATGGAACTATTCCAGTTTCTATTGGGCAATTCACCAAACTCCGAGTTCTAGATGTTAATAACAATTCTTTAAAAGGAATAATTACTGAGGCCCACTTTGCAAAGCTTTCGATGTTGAAGTCCTTGCGTGCTTCTTCTAACAGTAAGCTGACATTCAATGTTTCACATGAGTGGAAACCTCCATTTCAATTGGTAGAAGCTGATCTCGGTTCCATCAAGATTATAAATGGATTTCCACAGTGGCTCCGAACACAAAAGAAACTTAAAGCGTTAACTTTGTCTAATGCTAGCATTACAGGACCTCTGCCGACATGGTTGCGGAAGATGCCTATCATTGATTTATTAGATCTCTCTCACAATAAACTCAAGGGACCTTTAACAAACCTTCCTAATGAAGGATCTGTTGCGGAGTCGATTTCAGGGTTTTCTTATTCTAAAGTACTATTACTGCAAGATAACCTTTTCAATGAGTCGATTCCTATGTCACTGTGTAGAAGAATAGATTTGGAAATTCTTGATCTTTCCAGAAATAGGTTAACTGGGAGAATTCCTGAATGTCTTGGGAATATGTCGAACTTGATTACCATGCAATTGAGCTCAAATCAATTATCTGGTGTCATTTCAAGTTCTCTATTACGAGGATTATCATCAATGTTAATTTGTCTAAACTTGTACGACAATCATTTCATGGGCGAGCTTCCTCGAGAATTGGGGAATTTACAAGGATTGAGTATCTTAGATTTGGGTGATAATGGGTTTTCTGGGAATATACCCGAATGGATTGGAGAAGAGTTAACAGATTTGGTAGTTTTCAGGCTACACAAGAATAACTTCTCTGGAAGTATTCCTCGGTCTTTGTGCAATAATTCATATCTTCACATTTTGGATCTGGCACACAACAACTTAATGGGTCCCATCCCTCAGTGTCTAGGAAAGTTGAATCGTATGAAGATTTCTGATTCAGGTGATGAAAAAGATTATGGAGGTTTCTTGTCTGGCGAAAATCTGATTCAGGTGATGAAAGGTGTCTCTCTTGAATATACAACAACATTCAAATACGTCATAAACATGGATCTTTCAAGCAATAACCTTGTCGGAGAAATACCTGTCGAGCTTATGTCACTTTCTGCATTGCTGGGTCTCAATTTGTCTAATAATCATCTCAACGGTGGCATTCCAGACAGCATTGGAAACATGAAGGCGTTAAATTCTCTTGATTTCTCAGGAAACCAGTTGACCGGTCCGATCCCTCCAAGTATTGCAGCTTTGACTTTTTTGAGCTACTTGAATTTGTCACACAACAACTTGTCAGGACGAATTCCAACAGGAACTCAATTGCAGACCCTTACGGATCCATCAATATATGTTGGGAACAGAGACCTATGTGGTGTTCCGTTACCAAAGAATTGCTCCAACAATGAAGACCAAACAACAATGCACAAAAACAGCAAAGCAGCTAATCATATATCAAACAAATTATGGTTCTATATGGACATAATCAGTGGTTTTGCAGCAGGGTTTTGGGGTGTTATTGGACTTTTGTTGTTCAAGAAACATTGGAGACATAAGCTTTTCATGTTTGCTGAGGAAACCGTGGACAAGATATATGTTGCAGTGGTGCTAAGAGTTGACAAGATGCAGAGAGGAAGAGAATCCACATAGGTCATCTGGAACACAAGTAATACTCGGTCATATATATACTATTACGTGTTATTTTGTCTTTTAATTATGTTGTCCTTATTAATATTGTGTTCATGATTTACTTTATATTTTGTAAGCCATTTGTCACCTGGGTGCTTTTAATAAAGACATTCAAATGCATAGCTTAATCATCAAATTTGTATAACAGTTACCGTCTATGTTCATATTCCGTTAAATGCATAAGTATGTATATGCATTAGAACAGATGCTATATATGTTTCAGTCGCATATGGCTGAGTTTTTCACTGCTGCTGCTAATATAATTCCATCACATAACACAACAGAACAAGTGATGTTGATGCTCTTTAAGCATTGTGTAACAGCACATGGGTCATTGTTGTGGTAACTTGAAAAAAAAAATAATAATAAAATAGGTTCATATGTATTTTGCTTGCATTCTGTATAAACTGATGCTTGTGACTGCATTAAGCTATTTGATTTGTTATAAGACCCATTTTTATTAGAGTAAATTACACCGTTCGTCCTTGTGATTTACGTTGACCCCAACGTGGTTCGTCCATTGACCAAAAAATGCACCGTTGGTCCATACCGCCAAACGTTATGTACTGTTCATTCCTCCCTCTAATGACCGTCACTAACGCCTGTTAAGTCACCCACGTGATACGGTGAGGGTAAAATAGTAATTTTTGTCATGATATTGTCTTGTCTCCACTTTTTCTCTTCCCCACCAACGCTTTCTTCTTCAAAAACTTTCATCCACAACACAATAATCATCATCTTCATCACCATCTCCATCAAAATAATCTTCTCACCACTATCTTAAAAACCACTAGATAACGTTTGACAGTTGGGTTGTTGTTATCTACAAATGATTCACATGCCCAGAAGAAAGCATACAGTTGTTCCAAAGTAGAGGTGAGGTTTCGGACGCGGGTCAAGATGGGTTTGAGTATAGACGGGTCCAGGTCCGGGTCTAGATGGGTCTTTTAGAATCATGGGTCCAAATGGGCCCGGATCTAGATGGGTTTTGGTCCAGTCAACAATTTTTTTTTTTTTTTTTAGTAAAAACGAAAAAAGTGAATGAAAAAAAAAAAGGTAAAAAAAAAAACAAAACAAAACTAGACCCGCCTAGACCCGTTGGGTAATTATTATATAATTGCATTTTCTATCAAATACCCAATTAGACCCATCTATAATATTTAGGAAGACCCAACTAGACCCATGTTTAACCAATGTGTCTCAAATTGCCACCTCTATTCCAAAGGGTTACCACCCTTGTTTGGCATCGTAATCAACCAGAGAGACTAACCTTAACTTAATTAGCCATATAGGCATACTCTACCATAACTAGCTTTTTTGGACACAAAGGCAAACTTCAGTTAGCTTTGTATGCTTCATGGTTAAAAACAATGGTACTCAGAAAAAAAAGATATAAGTGATATCATTACATCTGATATGAAGATTAAATCTGTAACAAAGTAGCAATGGGAATATTAACAACTATGAAGATTAAATCTGATATGAAGCTTTACTCTTGGGCCTCACATACTCATTCATCCAGGTTGGTTTCTTAATGCCTCTTCTCGGCCTGTTAATCTGATCAACTTGTTCTCCAAAGCGAGCTAATGATGTGTTTCTATCCACTGCACCATTTGTAGCAGCATAATAGTTGGAAGTTCAACTTGATATCAAATAACATTGCCTTTATTACGAGTCATAAACTTTCCTAGAAAACAAAGTCAAAAAGAGATGAAAGCTTACTTTTTTTCAACGGCTGAAATTGTATTCTGTGACCTTCAGAATCCTCCTTTGAGCGGAAAGGCGTGTTGAAGTTTTTTACAGGTTTAGCTAATCTGTTTTCTTTACCTGCAACCTGAGATCAAATAATATTGCATTCACAACAAGTCATAGCTTAATACTTAAAGGTACTACTAAATGTTAAAGTAATTCAAAGAAGAAAGCTTACTTAGGTCCAGGGCCAGGGATTGTGTTTTAAGGATTTCAGAATCCTCCTTTGAGCTGAAAACCGTGTTGAAGTTCGGTTTTACACCTTTAGCTGATGTTTTATCACTCACTGCAACTGTAGATCAAATAACAACGAATTTGAAGCAAATCATCAATTAATACTTAGATGTACTAGAAAATGTTGAAGCCATTTATTTACGGAAGCTTACTTATGCTCAAAGCCTGGGATTGGGCTTTGTGGCCTTCAGAATCCTCTCACGAGCTGAAAACCGTGTTGAAATTCGGTTTTACATATTTAGCTGATATGTTTCCTGTAACCACCACTTGAAATCAAATAACATTGAAATTTAAACTAATTGTCAGTAAGTACTATAGAGTACTAGTAAACGTTGAAAGCCATTTGAGTGGTCAAAGTCAAACTTTCCTAGAAATAGCTTACTTCCATTCAAGGTCTGGAATTGTGTTTCGTGGCCTTCAGAATCCACCTTTGAGCTGAAAACCGGGGTGTAAATTTTGTCGAAGTTCGGTTTATAAGGTTCAGCTGATCTCCTTCCTGTTACTGCAACTTCAAATAAGATAACATTAAATTTACAACAAGCCATCAGTTAATAAGTGCTGCAGTAGTAAAAGTTGCAAGACATTTAGGTGGTCAAACTTTGCTAGGAAACAATAGCTTACTTGTGTTCAACGCATGGGATTGTGCTTGGTGTCCTTCAGAATCATCCTTTGACCAAAAAAACTGTGTTGTTTTACATGTTTAGCTGATGTGTGTCCTTTGACTGCAACTTGAAATCAAATAATATTGTATTCACGATGAGTCATCAGCTAATACTTAGAGGAATTAGTAATGTTGAGAACTATCTTTACTGGTCAAACTTTCCCAGGAAACAATAGCTTACTTTTGTCCAATGCCTGCAATTGTGTTCTGTAACCTTCAGGATTCCCCGTCCAGCTGGAAGCTGTGTTAAAGTTTCGTTTTGAACGGCTAGCTGATCTGATCCCTTTTACTGTAACTGGAAATCAAATAACAATAAATTTACAAAGAGTCGTCATTTAACACTTCGATTATAAAAGTAACAAAAATCGTAAAACGTCTCATGAACACCAAAACCGATCCTCTAAAGGACATTAGGCAAGCTCTAGTTCTGAATCAATTAATTTGCAGTATTAGTTTGTTTATTGGTTGAAAATTTTAGTCGGTGTCACTAATAGTGATATATATAGCTATCAGAGAGCACAAAACTTGGGAGGAAGCTGTAAAGCCGGGTAAAACTTTCCCTTTTTATGAGGTTGACGTGACTACTTCATGATTACACATCACAAAATTCGAACTTGAGACCTTACATATGTTAGAATGATAATTACAAATCTTTTTGCAACATCTTTTTTTCGACCCTTTGCACTAATCTTCGTAGTTAAATAATCCACTCATAGGGAAAGGCTTTACAAATAGCAGGTCTCGTCCAAACTATGTATAAATGTGTGATCAGCCCCTTCTCAGTTGTCTAATACCCATCAATTATACGAAAGTACTTGACACAATTAATTATTAATCATATTTGTTAGTCATATGTCATTCATCACGTAAGGCGTATAGTATTTGCTTAATTTAGCACTAGATAACTGATTCTAATTTTATCAAGTGTCATACTGTCATTTAATTTCTACCGATTCGTATATATGAACGTAGAACAAAAATTTATGATCATATGTTCATTAGAGGCCACAAATAGTTACTACAATTTCTATCTTGGAACACCATTTCAATAAAAAGTTAAGGTTGTAAAACATTTGGAAGATTAATATAAATTCACCATTGCACCAAAAAAAATAAATAAATAAATAAAAAGTTAAGATTACATACTATTATTTTTTCGCCATTGAAACATCATCAAACTAATTCTTTAGTTTAGCTAGAAGATTTGTCAACCACGAAAACATAATACTAATCTCGACACAAAGTACTCATGTAAGCTATGGTATATTAGCTAGCAAAGTTTTGTTTCTTTAACCTATGTGGGACAAACATGTTTCATATTGCCTTT
Organism: Chrysanthemum seticuspe; assembly: GCA_019973895.1. Taxonomy (NCBI): domain Eukaryota; kingdom Viridiplantae; phylum Streptophyta; class Magnoliopsida; order Asterales; family Asteraceae; genus Chrysanthemum; species Chrysanthemum seticuspe. The sequence goes on along the minus strand of BPTQ01000005.1, from coordinate 343,861,542 downwards.
ACTTGTGGTTGTGTAATTGTGAAATTATACGAGAATTATTCAAGGTTCAAAGCGTAGAAGGATATAGAATAAATGGGCATCAAATGACGAACATGGATGACGAGTTATTAGACTACAACATGTCCATTGTCCTAGCATCGCAACGACGCAACGTGAATCGTTTCGCTAGTCGAATGTGGTTTTTTCGAGTAAATACACGCCCTCTAGTTTTCGAGCTTTAGATCCATGGTTTAGCATAACAACATCAACAAAGACATTTGATACAGTTCACTTACATACAAGGTTTTTTCTTAAGGATACATCACATACATGCATATCGTGAACATTGTGAAAAACTGAAATTGCTATACATTAGATACAAGGTTTAAAGCATTAGTAGCAGAACTTACAACGATGAGCATCAAAGTGTTCATAATGATGTTAAGTTAATGACGAACATGGATGACAAGATTTATAAAACGACATGTGATCATTCATCGGTGGCTCAAAGGTAAAGCAAGTAAAGTTAGGGCTTTAAGCCCCTAAAGGCCTTAATTTTCAAAGGCCCCTAATTTTCAAAGGCCCATAATTTGTTTGGGACTTTTTATAAATATGGATTTAGTAAGTTGTTATAGGGGTATAATATTGGTTTCATATGTAGCATCATATAATTCATTCCATTTTTATCAAGTGTCATTTCTACGGATTCATAGATGTGAACGTAGGACAAAAAATTATCATCATATGTTCATTGCTAACTTCGAATGCTATTTCAATAAAAAGTTAAAGAGTGCATATTATTTTTTCAGGACGACAAGATTATCCCACTAATTCTTTTATTTAGCGGTAAGATTTGCCGAGCACGAAAACATAATACTAATCTAGACACGAAGTAGTCATATACGCTATGGTATATTAACTAGCAAAGTTATTTTTTTAGCTTGTGTGAGATAAACATGTTTCTAGTGTTAAAAAATTCATATCGCCTAACCTCGTTTGCTTCTACTTGTGGTTGTGTATTTGTGAAATATATACGAGAATTATTCAAAGTTCAAATCATAAGTAGAAGAAAATACAATAAGTGGGCAGTCAATAAAAAAATTCATACGTTTATTCGAGGCGTCAATAAATATTGTTAATTATAACTTCAAACACTATTTTGATAAAAAGTCAAGATTTCATATTATTTTCTCGAACCGAAAAACTACTCCGACTAATTCTTTCATTTAATCGGAAGATTTGCCAATCACGAAAACATGATATTAGTTTGGATACATAGTACTTGTATAAGCTATAGTATATTAACTAGCAAAGTTTTATTTTTTTAGCTTATGTGGGACAAACATGTTTCTAGTGTTTGAATTTTTTGGTATTGCATAACCTCGTTTACTTCTACTCGTAGTTGTGTAATTGTGAAATCATATATGTATCTATATGAATCTTTTTACGAGAAAATAAGTATTCATGGTTTCAAAACGTAAGTAGAAGAATATACAATAAGTAGGCATCAAAGTGTTTAGAAAGATAAGTTAATGACTAACATGGTTGATGAGTTATTAAACGACGACATTTCCGTTGTTCTAGCATAGTAGCATGAATCATTTCGCTAGTCCAATGTGCTTTTTTATCCAAAACCTAGTTTATTGGATGCAACACCTCAGCTTAAGGCAAAGTCCAAGGAATCATTACTTCTATAGCATTATGTAAGTAAATGCTTTTTGACTAAGGATCAAATGAGAAGAATCTTTAAAATAAGAAGAATGAGAAATAGCTATAACTACACATTAGAGATGCATCAATTTGATTTAAATGCATCTCTAATCTTTTAGATGCATCACAATATATTTTCTAGCTAAAAATTAGATGCATATACATATATTAGATGCATTTCATCAAGTTATACAAATCCTATGTATTTTTCGTCCTCTGTGAGTCAAATTTGTTGCTAGTACTACTTTGCATCGTTTGCACTTCAAAGTCACTGTCGAAACTAATTGTGATGCATCTAAATGAATAGAGATGCATCTCATTAAAGTCGATGCATCTCAAATATGCAGTTATAGTTATTTCTCATTCTTCTCATTTTAAGTTTTCTTCTCACTGGATCCTTAACCAATGTTTTTTATATAACATATGTAATAAGCATAAGAGCACTCCCAACGGTAACGCCGTAACGGCGTTAAACGAGAAAAAACGGCGTTACGGGCGTTATTACCGTTGGGACCTCGGCGTTAAAGAGAAAAAACGGAGCCCGCGTTGCCAAAGCAACGGGCGTTATAGGGGAGGCGCAAAAAAAAAAAAAAAAAAAAAAAATCAAAAAATTTACACTTTCTACCCTTAAAACGGCTACTAGCCGTTATTTTCAAAAAAAATTTTCAAAAACCACCCTAAACGGCTACTAGCCGTTATTTTTCAAAAAAATTTTCAAAAACCTTTTTTTACCACTATAAATACCCAATTAAAACACCATTTCTTTTCACACTTCCACTACTAAATCCTCTCCATTCTCTCAATCTTTCAACTTCTATTAACTGCAAAAAAAAAACAATGTCGGGAGGCAACGATGATACTTTCTACAATCTTCTTGCTAGTGGGTGGAATCCCTCAAACCCGGGTTCATCATCTAACCCGAACGCCGGTTCATCTTCAATCCCCAACCCACTAGGCTTATCGAGCCAAGAAATGTATCAACAACATCAAGCATTTCTGTATTGGCAACAACAAAACCAACAAAACACCTTAAACTCTAACTTTCAAAACCTACAATTCACACAACAATCACAACAATCACAAACTGAAACACATGATGTTGCTGACACACCCACGTCTCCTCCAAAAAAAGGAAAAGGTCGCATTAAGCGAAAATCAAAGAAATCCAAAGACCCCGAGCCCGAACCAGTTGATTCTGATGAAGGTGAAGTTGTTGTTCACTCACGTTGGACTCCAGCAGAGGAAGCATTACTTGCAAGATGTTACATAGCTGTTTCGGAGGATCCGAAAGTTGGAAAGTGCCAACCCAAGGATACGTTTTGGTATCGGGTGCGAAATGAGTTCAATAAAAACAACTTTCAACGGCGCAACAAGGACATGCTGTCAAGCAAGTGGAAAACTTTGAACGGCATATGCACAAAGTTCAACTCTCATTACAACCGTTCGAAACGTGATCAACGAAGCGGGGAAAGTGAGCTGGATGTGATGCAACGGGCAAAGCAATGGTATCGTGAGGAAACCAAGGGATCAGCTTTTGGCCTCGAAGACGCTTGGGAGGTTTTGCGTCATTATAAGAAATGGAACTCGCCGGAACCGGTCGATTTAACCGGCGAAGTCCCAAGCCAAACAAACGAGGATTTGTTTGGTCAAGATGAACAACCTCGCCCCATGGGAAAGAAACGTGCTAGTAAGAAACCAAGATCCGAGACTACAACAAGTACTGGGGGAACAAGCACTGGAGGAACGAGCTCGTCAGCTTATTTCACCGAAACTATGGCAAACGAGTTTCGTATGAAACGAGAAGTCTCCGAAGCGGCGTATCGGGCCGCGCAGGAAAAAGATCTCACAATAACCCGGTTGGAAGAAATAAAGTTTTTGATGACGTCTACTGACGGGCAAGATCCAATGGTCGTGCAGTGGATCAATGACGAAAAAGATCGAATCATCGCAAAATATAACTTGAAACCTCGTCCGTAGAAACGTTTTATTTCGTTGTATTTTTTTTTTATTTCGTTGTATTTTTTTTTTTTTTTTTCGTTGTATTTTTTTTTTTTTTAGTTTCGTATTGTAATATGTTTTAAGTTTTAATGAAATGTTTGTTTTAGTTTAAAAAATGAAGTGTTTGATTTAGTTTAGGGGTTGAAATTAAAAATATGAAATATTAGTGGTGTTATGGTGTTATTGGGATGTTATTGTTGTGGGTGTTTTTTGAGGATGTTAATGTTAAATGGTAAAGCTGATGTGGCGCTGACGTGGACGGTGTTATTGGTGTTATGGTGTTATTGTTGGGAGTGCTCTAATGAATTAAGCCATATTGGTTCCATTGTTCCGCTTTAAATCATATATCTATTAACTTATTAAAAAATTTAAAAAGAATAACAAATTGCTAAATAAATGTTATCTACACGTTTGTTGCAAGTTAAATAAAGAAAATCACGTCAGAGGATTAAAATAGCGGTTTTTTACTTTTTGGCCAACTAATTCACGAGATTTGAACCCATCGGTACATAAATTTAAGCAGGGTAAAATTTTCTGTTTTTATAAAGTTGACGTGACCACTTCAAAAAATTTTGCACCTCACAAATTGAACTTGAGATCTTATGCATGTTTGAGTGATACTCACAAAGTCACAAATAGCCCAGTGGCTATGTAAAAATGTGTAACAGGCCCCTTCTCACTTGTCCAACACCCATCCATTATATCAAAGTACTTAACACAATTAATTACTAGTAATAAGTAATCACATTTGCTAGTCATATGTCATTCATCACGTAGCCGTTGTTCCAATTTATGAGTTCAAATGTTTATTCCTCGTAATATTTAAAAGTATGAATAAGTTGGAAATTTAATACCAACTTATGGCGTATAGATTTAGTAAGACTTATAGTATTTGTTTAATGTAGCATCATATAACTGATTCCTGTTATATCAAGTGTCATTTCTAGCTTATACTGGTTCATATATATCAACGTAGGACAAATATTATCATCATACACCAGTTATAATACTTGTGCATGCATATGGTTTTGATAAAAAAAATGTATTTTGTGTCAATGCTAAATATTATGTCTTTAGAGGTAATTACACATAATTATATATTTATGCATGAGTTTTTCATTATTCATTATATCCATTAGAATTTTGTATAGTCAAATTTTGTAAAACAAATTTGTTAGATAACTCAAGATTCAACCACATTTAGCTTATATAGATATTGATGTTCCTATTTAAATTTCACTATTGATATTATGATGTACACAAGATGCGAGTTTAGTTGCACATAATATACGTTGATGAAGTTAAAATATACTCCTTAAGTTTTTTAAAAATGTTTTTCTACATATTCTTATATAAATAAATAAAAGTTACATGAGTAGTTGTTATAACTACAATCACATTTTTTTCTCATATTACAGTAGCTCGTACTTACAATTTGATAATTATATTATCGTTTTCAATAATTTAGCTGTATTTAATATTCAAATTCGTGTCCACATTTGTCATATTTTTAATATGAAATAAATGAGTACTTAGTAAACTTATTTAGTAAAAAGATGACATTTATAATCTTATGTATATTTATATGTTGGAGTTTTAAAACAACATATATATTGTATTTTTAAGTTATAAAGTATAGGGGTATAAGGGAGTATTTGTTTAATTTCCAAAGTTATTAAAAATTATGGAAACTTATAATATTACACTAAACTCTATACAATTTTTAAAAATTTAACCACTAAAGTTTTATTAATTACCCCCTCTTTTTAAAGTTTTTGTTTTCACAAATTTGACACCTATATTTTTATGTGTTTTTCTTATCAACCAAATTTCTGCATCAAATAAACTAAAGGTTGACCAAAATCAATTTAATTTTGACTTTTATTAACCAATCACGTCGCCCGATTTCGCTTACGTGGCAAAATCAACCTCTCCTATTGGTCTAATTTTTTTTTCAATGAGAAGTCTTTTGCAAAACCACTCCGAAATGATGTAATTCTAAAATCAATTTAATTTTGACTTTTATTAACCAATCACGTCGCCCGATTTCGCTTACGTGGCAAAATCAACCTCTCCTATTGGTCTAATTTTTTTTCAATGAGAAGTCTTTTACAAAACACTCCGAAATAATGTAATTCTTTTATTATATAAAAGATATGTTCACTAGAGGCGCTAATAGTTATTCTAATTGCTAACTTCAAAAATTATTTCAGTAAAAAGTTAAAATTACATATTATTTTTCGTAGTAAGAAAAATGTCCCACTAATTCTTTCATTTAATGGGAAAAGTTGCCGACCACGAAAACATAATACTAATTTCAACACAAAGCACCCATCTACACTATGATATATTAACTAGCAAAGTTTTGTTTCTTTAGCCTACGTGGGACAAACATGTTTAATATTGCTTCTACTTATGGTTGTTTACTTGTTAAATATACGAGAATATTCAAGGTTCAAAGCATAAGTAGAAGAATATACAATAAGTGGGCATCAAACGACGAACATAGATGACGAGTTATTAGACTACGGCTTGTCCATTGTCTTAGCATCGCAACGTGAGTCATTTCGCTAGTCGAATGTGCTTTTTTATGCTTACTAACGAAGATGAGTGAATACACGCCCTCTAGTTTTCGAGTCTTAGGTCCATGGTTTAGCATATCAACATCAACACAGACTTTTGATACAATTCACTTACATACAAGGTTTTTGGTTAATGATACATCACATACATGTATATCGTGAAATTTGTGAAAAATTGAAACTGCAATAAATGATCGTTCAAGGTTTAAAGCATTAGTAGCAGAACTTACAATGATGAGCATCAAAGTGTTCATAATGATGTTAAGTTAATGACGAACATGGATGACAAGAGTTATAAAACGACATGTGACCATTCAGTGGTGGCACAAAGGTAAAGCAAGTAAAGTTAGGGCTTTAGGCCCCTAAAGGTCGTAATTTTCAAAGGGCCCGAATTTGTTTGGGACTTTTTATAAATATGGATTTAGTAAGTCCCTAGAGCACTTGCATTCATAACACAAGTTAAACTTTAACACCGTGCCACGTCAGCGCCACATCAGCTTAAATATTTCACCTTAACTCACCCAAAAAAACACCAGCAATCATAACATAGTAAACCTTAACTCACCAACAATTTACAAAAACAACCCCTCAGTTAGGGGCAGAAATGAAAAAAATGAATAAATAAAATTAAATAAAACCCAATAACGCACGTTACCAAGTTAACACCCATGGTTTAAAACCGAAATAACACCGAACGTGCAATGGTTAACATGGGTTAACACCGGATAACACCGAAATAACATGAGAATAACATGGACCATTGCAAGTGCTCTTATAGGGGTATAATATTGGTTTCATGTAGCATCATATAACTCATTCCATTTTTATCAAGTGTCATTTCTACGGATTCATAGATGTGAACGTAGGACAAAGAATTATCATCATATGTTCATTGCTAACTTCGAATGCTATTCCAAAAAAAAGTTAAAGAGTACATACTACCTCCGTCCCAAATATATTGTCCTTTATTGACTTTTTCGATCTTTCTTTCTCAACTTTGACTATAAATATTTTTATTTGTGCTATACAATTTTTGATAAAAATTATACCAAATGAAAATACACTTAAAACTCAATCCGTTCATATATTTTGTATCAAGTATTATGTAATATAAACAAAAGTACTTAAGGTCAAAGTTGAAAAGTTAAGACCGAAAAAGTCAAAAGGGGACAATAATTTTGGGACAGAGGGAGTATTAGTTTTTCATAATGACGAGATTATCCCATTAATTCTTTTATTTAGCAGTATGATTTGCCGAGCACGAAAACATAATACTAATCTAGACACGAAGTAGTCATATATGATATGGTATATTAACTAGCAAAGTTATGTTTTTTAAGCCTATGTGAGATAAACATGTTTCTAGTGTTAAAAAATTTCATATCACCTAACCTCGTTTGCTTCTACTTGTGGTTGTGTATTTTTGAAATAAAAAAAATTCATATGTTCACTCGAGGCGCCAATAAATTTTGTTAATTCTAACTTCAAACAATATTTCAATAAAAAGTTGAGATTTTATAGTTAGTTTCCCAAAATGACAAGATCATCCGACTAATTTTTCATTTAACCGGAAGATTTGCCAATCACAAAAATATAATATTAGTCTAGACACGAAGTACTTGTATACACTAGGCTATATTAACTAGCAAAGTTTTGTTTCTTTAGCTTATGTGGGATAAACAGGTTTCTAGTGTTGAAATTTTTGTATTGTGAAATCATATATGTATCCATATGAATCTTGAAATAAGGATTCAAAGTTCAAAATGTAAGTAGAAGAATCTACTATAACTGGGCATCAAAATGTTTAGAAATATAACTTAGTGACGAACATGGATGACGAGTTATTAAACGACG